>JAJIBD010007709.1:0-50305 GCA_021461705.1 Cryptotis parvus | reverse complement strand
GATAGATGATAGATAGATAGATAGATAGATAGATAGATAGATAGATAGATAGATAGATAGATAGATAGATAGATAGATGATAGATGATAGATAGATAGATAGATAGATAGATAGATAGATAGATAGATAGATAGATAGATAGATAGATAGATGATAGATAGATAGATAGATAGATAGATAGATGATAGACAGATAGATAGATAGAGATAGATAGATGATAGATAGATAGATAGATAGATAGATAGGATAGATAGATAGATAGATAGATAGATAGATAGATAGAGATAGATTGATAGATAGATAGATAGATAGATGATAGATAGATAGATAGATAGATACATAGATAGATAATAGATAATAGATTATCCTTGTGGTGGCCAACATTTTCACAAACACACATATAACAAGTTGTTCATCTCCAAGCTGTCCCTTGGCAATGCTCCTGGTGCCGAGGGTGCTCCAAAGTGCAGACATGGGAATGGCAACCGTCCTCTGAAGAGTCACTTCCTCAACGCTCCAGCCCCGGCAGCTGTTGCGTTCCAATAACCCAGGCTTGCTGTCGCGCCATGGGCCCAGAGAGAAAGGTTGGCTTCAACCCTTTCCCACAGCCGCTGAGTGAAGTCTCACAGCTCTGGGATCCCTTACTCAGAGATCATGGGAGTTTTTGCTTGACAGCACACTGACGCTGGCACTGGTGGAATTTGTGTTAAACCACCTGCGGCTGTCAGTCACCCGGCGGGCGCCTGCACCAACACCGGTGCCGATTTCACCTGTCAGCTCCCTGCTCGCCACTTCCCAGGGGCGACATCTCAGTCCTCTCCTCTGGGAGCAGGAGCCTGGAGTTAGGCACTGGCATTTTCCCAGTCGCTTCTTCTCCTCTCCTGACTGACCACCATGAACGTAACAGGGAAGGCTCAGGGTCAGGGGTCAGACTGCCACCCCCAGGCACTTACAGGGAGGGGGTTTCATACAGGAGCCCACCCACTCACCAGAGGGTTATGGCCACGGACGTTCCTCCACTTGGACAGGCCCGCTAGCACCTGCAGCGAGGAAAACATCCGATCATGGTTCCTTCCTCACACTTCACAGGGCTTCGTTACGGCCTTCAGGGCTGACCTGAGCGCTGCTCCTCCACCTCTTACACAAGCTTTCGCTGTCCTGGGAGACCCCAAGGGCCCCTCCCAGGTCCTCTCTGCAAGCTCAACCCCATCCCTCCTACCCCACCTCCCAACCCCGCCCCTCGGCCAGGTAGCTATGCACGTCGGGGCGACTGAAGCCAGTGCCACGGGCTTGCCTGGGGCTCTGGTGAAGCCTTCCTTTCCCTACTTGCACCTCATAGATACGCCTCGCGGTGCTCAGGGGCTCCTCAGGGCTCAGAGCTTGCCACTAGCTTCTGATGGTTCCGCGGCCCAGCGGTGGGGCTCCGGCCTTTGGCGCCATCTCCTGGGCCCAAGAGCACATTTCTGGGTCGGTCCTTGGGGCGCTGAGACCGGGGGTATCTTCCCTTTCTGATCCTACTGTACCTGCGCGGCCAGAGATGCAGATCAGTTTCCGAGGAGGGTCCCCGGACCTCCACCTGGTCTAAACTAGGGGCAGTTTAAATTCTCCCCTTTCACCCAAGAAATGCGCCAAGGTGGCACGCAAGCCAGAAAACACCTGGGATTCATTTTGAATTGACTTTCAATTCAGAATTGGAAAACTTTTGAATTACACATCAGAAACCTTTTACTGCTGCCAACTTATTTTCAGGGGCCGGAGAGAGAGCGAGCACAGTGGATAAGGCGCTTAATTTGTACACGCTTAGCTGACCCAGGTTCAACCCCCAGCATCACCTACGGTACTGAGCACAGATCCAGGAGGAAGCCCTGAGCACCACTGCGTGTGGCTCCAAAAACTAAGCAATGTTTTATTTTGCTGTCCCCACGTTCAATCATGCACCTACCGGGGTCTGGGCCCTGCTAAAGAACAAAGGTGAGGACCAGTGGTTTCCAAGTGGGCGAGTCTGCCCTCTGGTGGCTGCTGAGATAACTGCTGGTGCAGTGGTGGGGCTGGGGCGGGGCCCACTTTCTGTTTGCTTTCAGTAGTTAGATTTCCACGAGTACTGAGTATTTTTTGTTTCTGAAAAACGGGCAGTAAAACCAGAAAGTCTGAGATCTCTGATAGCCCTCAAATCTAGACCTGTCCCATACTTGAAGAACACTTCTGGGAGCTGTGGTGATGCTGGGAAGGGTGCATATGGTGGGAGCCACCAAGGCCCAGATTTTGTTTTGTTTTGTTTAGCTACAACCAGCTGTGCTCAGGGATCACACCTGACGGCACCCAGGGGCCAGGGCAGTGCTGGGAACTGAACCAGGTGGCAAAGCAAGTCATTTAACCCCTGTGCTCGCCTCTGGGGGACCAAGATTTTGAGATGACTCAAAACCATCCAGGACCTGTACTGGCTCATGAGCAGGTGCCAGAGGTCTCACGCCCAAGGAAAGCGATGCTCAGGACCTTGAAGGATCCCCTCCTCCCTCCATTCACGCCTCTGTGCGTCTTCTCACAGCCTCACTCCCTTCACAGTAGCCAAGAGAGAAGCGAGAGCCACGCCAGTAGTGCAGGAAAGGGTGGACCCCCTCACGCCAACCTCACAGACCAGCCTACGGACAGCAGACCTGGGCCTCCTATACCAATGCTTCTCTGCAGGAGACAAACACACACAGCACTAAAGCTCTAAAGTGCTCACTTTGTTGTATTGGACCCGCATGCAAAGTGTGAACCCAGCTCTGGAGCCATCTCCTAGCTCTCGAATGTTGCTTACTTTCCATGTTTTTCTTTGTTTTGTTTTGGCATACCTGGCAGTGCAGAGGGCTTATGCTTGGCTCTGTGCTCAGGGATCACTCTTGAGGGACTCCGGGACCGTGTCTCATGCTGGGGAGTGAAGCTGCATTGACATGTAAGCAAGAGCCTGACCTGCTGTACTATCGCCCCAGCTCACGGTGTTGCTTACTTTACGCCAGACCAAACACGGTAAATAGAAATTAAACAGAAAAAATTTAAAAAAAAAGAAAATGGCAAGTATAGAAATGATAGAATCTGTGGTAACAAAAAAAAAAAATCCATCAACAGAAAAGATCACAAGCATTCAGGTGGAGAAGTAGGAAGAAGGGCCGGGTCTTGGAGCAGAAATACTTTGTCACCCATGGGGCTATTCCCAGAGCACGGCTATAAATGGACAAGAAACAATGGTGACTGGGTTAGCCACCACACTCCAGTGGCGCAGAGCCAAGATCCGCCTGGTATGGCTCGGCCGTGCTCAGCCGCTGCCTCGCTCATGCGGAGACTTTCCTAACCTGATCTGAGAGCTCTGGCGCCTGCGCTGCTCCCAAAGTAGCCCAGCTACAGGTGAAGTCAAATGACTAGGCCAAGCTGAGACAGGCTGCAGAAAATGACAAAGGTTTCATCTGAGAAACAACCTAGATGCACCTATGGTGGTTTCGAAGGAATTCAGGCTGACATGAGATTATCAGAAATACATTTTGCTGAATAACATACTCCTCGGGAGCCGGAGAGCGAGCACGGTAAGTGAGGCGCCTGTCTCCTATGTGGGACAGGTCCGCCCAGCATCCCTTACGGTCCCCTGGGCCACACAGGAGTGATCCCCAGTGCCGGAGAAGGCCCTGAACACAGCCAGGTGCTCCCCACCTCCACTGAATAATAAATAAACAAAATGCCCTTTGCTTTTCTTTTGAAACTACTAGAAACTGGGGTCAGACTGATAGTCCAGCGGGAGGGCATTTGCCTTGCATGCAGCCGGCCCAAGTTCCATCCCCCAGCATCCTATACAGTCAACCTCCAGGTCCAATTCCTGAGCGAAGAGTCAGGAGCAACACCTGAGCATTGCCGGTGACCCCAAAACTTGTACCTTATATATGCAGCTTAGTTGTGGTTCATATTGTATTTCTGGTGGCCAGTCTACTCACTATAAACTACATCAAGCTTTGGCGTATTCCGTGAGCCCAGGCAGAGAGGACGTACTCGATGTTGGTTGTGTTGGAGAAGAATTCCAGGCACGCTCGTCTTCCCGCTTGCAATATTGCCCTCAACGCAGACCTGCTAAAAGACAAGAGCGGTTAGAACCGGCACCAAGGAACAATCGTGAAGACAGGGCTCAGGGGAAAAAAGCTGTCAGCCCCAGAGTCCAGCCACTAACGCCACCTCCAGACCCGAGGTTCAGCCACTAACGCCCGCCTCCGCCCGAGTCCAGCCACTAATGCCCACCTCCGGCCGAGTCCAGCCACTAATGCCCACCTCCGGGCCGAGTCCAGCCACTAACGCCCGCCTCCGCCCGAAGGTCCAGCCACTAACACCCGCCTATGGCCCGAGTCCAGCCACTAACATCCACCTCTGGCCCGAGTTCAGCCACTAACACCCGCCTCCAGGCCGAATTCAGCCACTAACGCCCCGCCTCCGGCCGAGTCCAGCTACTAACGCCCGCCAGGCCGAGTCCAGTCACTAATGCCCGCCTCCGGGCCGAGTCCAGCTACTAATGCTCGCCTATGGCCCGAGTCCAGCTACTAACATCCACCTCTGGCCCGAGCTCAGCCACTAACACCCGCCTCCGCCCGAGTCTAGCTACCAACGCCTGCCTCTGGGCCGAGTCCAGCCACTAACGCCGCCTCCGGGCCGAGTCCAGCTACTAACGCCCCGCCTCTGACCCTGCCAAGGTGCCACTTCTCGCAATCATCGTGTTATAATAACATAATTCTCCCTCAAATGGCGACCAGCCCCTGCCCTCTAAGATAGACCTCCTTTATGCCAGCCCTTTGGGATCCCCAGAGGGTCCAAACTGCTCCCTTTACAGAACAAAATTACTCAGTGCCCCCGTGATCAGAAGCTATGACCACCATTACCCCCGCCATCAACCTGATCATTCTTAGGTGGCTTCGGTGGGGTAGGTGGGTGGCCGCCCCACTTCGGGAGACACTGTCCTCCACCACGTCCTGCTTGCCCTCCTTTCAGTCAGGTAAACACGCTCCGCCAAATGGCTGTGAGGCTGGGAAACAGGTACATGATCCGGGAAGTCACAGCTCTGTGCAGCAACCAGGGCTGGGGCCACTTGGTGCCACACAGGCCCCAAGACAGGCTGACTGGAACCAGGACAACCTCGCGAGGGGAAAAGTGGGCCCCCTCGGGCAACAAGCCAAGGCGAAGGCCCGGTAGGGATTCACACCTTCTGCAGACGCCAGGGGGAGCTGCAGTCACGCCTACTCTGCACTCAGGAGGTCTGGGGTCACCCCCAGCACCAGCCACGGTCCTGCAACACTGCGTAGAATGGGAGCCGGCCCTGAACACTGACAGGTGTGGCCCGAAAAGCTAAAACAAACCAACCCCTGGGGTCACAGTACAGCCCTTCCCCATGGCCTGCCCCGAGACTAAGGCTGTCTGGAGGGCTGGACCACTCACGCCCCACTGGCAGCCCGCCCCTTCCCACACACTCTAACCGCACGGTCACTCTTTACCGCTGCACACCACAAACCCCACGGGGACTGCAAAAGGCAGTGCCCACTAGGGAACGGAGAGAACGATCCACCTTCCTACCCTCCTCACGAGGAAGCTTTCCTCTTCTCCGAACACCGAGGCACTCAACCAAGACCCTCGCCACAGACCTGCTTTCTTTCCTGCCCACTGGCTAGTCGTGCTCTTTAGACTGAGACCTTCCCAAAACAGCCGTTTCTCGCTTCCAAGATGACCAAGAACAGACAGCAATGCCTGGGCGAAAGAGGGCCGCGGCCACACGCACCTTGGGAATTGAAAGCTTCAGTGCCAGCAGCCCCGTGAGTGCCCAAGGGTAAGAACAGGAAGTAGTTGTCGTCTGGGCCGCAGACGCGCTCAGCAGGACGGGTGAGGTCCTGAGTTTGATTCCCAAAACCTCCAGGAAAAAAAGTCAAAAGGTAGTCATGATGATGACGCCACAGAGCCTCGCTGCAGACCGCAGCGGCTTTGTGGGAGCGAAGGCGGGAAGGCCCCCGGTCAGACTCCACGGGCTCGCCCCGCCACCGCGTCAGGGAGCTCAGTCCTGAAGAGCTGTAGAAAAGCTGTCTGCTGGGGGAAACCAGCCAAAGGGATCACATTTCAAAAAAGAAGGAGACTGGGGCCGGAGCGAGAGACCAGCGGGAAGGCCTTTGCCTTGCACGCGCTGACCTGGGTTCGATCCCCGGCATCCCATATATTCCCTGGCACCACCAGGAGTAATTCCTGAGTGCAGAGCCAGGAGCTCCCTGAGCATTGCTGGACGTGGACCCAAAATGAAAAAAAAAGGAGATGGGGGGGAGGGGTAACCAGAGCACTAGTACAGCAGGTTGGGCACGGCTTACCCTGGTTCGACTCCCCAGCATCCCATATGGTCCCTGAGCACTGCCAAGAGCGCAGAAGGAGTAACCCCAGAGTATCGCCAAGTGTGACCCGTAAGGTCAAAAATATAAAATAAAAAAGAGAGGGCAGATAGGACAGTGGGGGGAGGATGCCGGCCTCAAACACTGCCGACCCACAGTCAATCCCCAGCACTTGGTAGGGTTTCGCCAGCCCTACCAGGAGTGAGCCCCTGCCAGGTGTGGTTCAAACCCCCATTAAATTACGAAGCAAATAAATCATCCTTCTGATTCCCACCATGAAATCCTGTCACCTTGGGATTCGAAAGCTTAAGATTAGGGTCACCAGGGCGGAGGGACAGTACAGCGGTTTCGCTACCATGGTTAGAGTGCCATGCAGCAGGCAGGTCCATCCCCTGGTATCCCCTATTGCCCCTGAGCTTGCCAGGCTGGCTGTTCAGCACAAAGCGTAACCCCTGAGCACCGCAGAGTGAAACCAAATAAACACAAAGATCAGCTCCGTCAAGCTACCTCTTGGTTTTCCAGAGAGAACAGGCCAGGCACAAAAATGAAATCCAGAAAGGTCACCTGTCACGGAGGAAAGAAAATACAGCCGCGAGCAAAGGCAAAAATAAATAAATAAATTTTGAAAATTGCTTTTTTTTCTTTGTTCTCCTGTTCTTTGTTCTCAGGAATGCCGAGGACCACACCCAAGATCTCACACAGCAGAGGTAAATGCCCCCACTCCCACCTCTCCCTGCACCCCCCGTGCTAGCTCCTGGATCCCGGGCGAAGCCTTTAGTGTTTTAAGGAGACATCTAAAGTGATTTTAAGAGAAGTGCACACTCACTGAGAAGAGAGAAAAGCGACAAGTGCAAACCACCACCCACAACCTTCCACCGAGAGGAAAACCTTTCTGCCGATTTCTGGCAAGGGCTGTTATCTGGACAGATTTCTAGCTGGAGTCTTTCAACCGCTGGCCGGAGCCCTACTGCATGCCTGGAACCGAAAGTGAGTTCTCAGGAGCCAGCCCAGCCTCCGAAGTTCACAAGAAGTGTGAGAGCAGCCTGAGCTAAGGGGAAATTAGGAGAGAAGGACCCCATGAGGGGTGCAGGGGTCCGTCTCCTGCAGGTCACTGAGAGCACGCGCCCCACTCCGCCTTCACTCTGCTCCTTACTACAACTGACAGAGCACCGCGGAGGCCCTGCCAGCCTGACTTTTGGGCAGCTACAGTTTCATCTCTGAGAACAGAAGCTTCTCTCACTTTTACAGTGGGACTACAGAGAATGAAAAGGACAAAGCAAAAACTACAGCCCTAGAGACCAGCCCCGTCTGGGGTGCCCAATCAGAACAGGCCTCTCCGGGCACACAGCCTGACTCAAAGCCCGGCCAGCGGAATTAAATCTACACTGACCCCAGAGAGACAGAGAAACCCGCAGCCAAACCGAACTGCGCCAAGGACCTGAGAAACAGCGTGGACCGGGTCCAGAGAGTCAGTGCAGGGTTAAGGGCTGCCTTGCACACAGCTGACCCTGGCTCAGTCCCCAGCACTGCCTGGGGTCCTATGCAGCAGTGCCTGAGAGACTCCAGAGCACAGGGTCAGGATTAAGCTCTGGTCTGGTATAGCCCGAAAAGCCCATAAGCAGGAGGAAATAAAAGTGTAGTCCATTCCCAGCAACGGAATTACTGCCCAGAAAAGGAAATGACGCAGGATAAGGGCCTGCGCTCAGCCCCAGCAGTCCTGGCCCTGTATCTAGGAGCCCCCAGGGCCGGCCTCCCCCGCCCGCTGGCCTCTGCTTCCAGGCTGGCCTCCGGAACCCGGAGCCCGACCCATGCGCCACCTTGGTCCTGAGGTAAAGCCAGTAGCCTTCAGAGAAGCTCGGCACTGGGACAGTCCTTCCACACTGCCCCCCTGCAATGCCGCCCCAGCCCTGCCTGCCACCCCTCTCTTGGGCACACGCGGCCCCAGCCCCGTAGCTTCCTTTCTCCTGTGATGTGCACAGGCAGTCCACTCTGCACAGGGTTCCTGCCCCTGTCCCCTTCTCTCCTCCCCTCTCCCAGGTAGCCTGCGGCTCCCACAGCTCCCTGGCACAGCCCCGATTCCCCGCTGGCCCACTGCCATGATCCAACATCTGCCATCTCCCCACTGACCATAGCTTGCGAGTGACGGGCACGCTCTGGTTCCCAGGGCCCCAGGTCTCAGAAGACCCCAGTGATTAAGAGCCCTGGTGGCCTGAATGCAGACCCCCACCTCCTCCCCTAAGACTGTCTGAGGGCACATCAGACCACACCTGGAGGCAGGCTGGCACACAGACGAACAGTACGTTAATAATAACCAGACACAGACGAACAGTACGTGAATAACAACCAGACACAGACGAACAGTACGTTAATAACCAGTAATGTGTCCATGCATTAGTGCCCTTCCCAGACTTCCTCTTTCCCATCACCCAGTACCTGTGGGCCTGGCCAAACCTCCCACCATCTGGCGAGGCCCCAGCCCACTCCTCCCGCCCACCTGCCCAACCACAGGACATACTGACGCCCCTTAAGGAGCAGGGCCGAAGGTGACTGAAATACTGATC
The DNA here is from genome assembly GCA_021461705.1 of Cryptotis parvus. Classification (NCBI taxonomy): domain Eukaryota; kingdom Metazoa; phylum Chordata; class Mammalia; order Eulipotyphla; family Soricidae; genus Cryptotis; species Cryptotis parvus. Next base: position 41,370 of record JAJIBD010007709.1, on the reverse strand, counting down.
TATGGCACACGCCTGCTTCGGGCTCCAAAACTCCCTGTGGACCTGTGCCAACCGACCCTCCTGACCTTCCGGTCCCACCGCCGCAGGTCCTACCCAGAGCTGGCATCTCACTCGTTGCTCTGGCCCCACCAGTGGAGAATCTCTGATGCGCCACCACCAGCTACCCCGGATACCGCGGAGAGGGAACGGCACCTGCGAGCCCAGCTGAGACCAGCCTTCCCCAACAGCTCAAGCAAGTCACAGGTTCGGTTCTTCGGTAAACCTTAAGCTTTAATCCATACAGAACTAAAAGATCGAACACACGCGCAGGCACTCAGGAGGGACACGCAAGAAGTTGGTGACAGAGGTGGTCTCTGGAGAGGGGGGAAGAGAGACAGACAGACAGACAGACAGACAGACAGAGACAGACAGAGATAGACAGACAGACAGAGACAGACAGAGACAGACAGACAGAGACAGAGATAGACAGACAGACAGAGACAGACAGAGATACAGAGACAGACAGAGACAGACAGACAGACAGAGACAGAGACAGACAGAGACAGAGACAGACAGACAGAGACAGAGACAGACAGACAGACAGAGAGAAAGAGGCAGAGACAGACAGAGACAAAGAGAGACAGAGAATCTTGTAAAAGAGACTTACCACTGATTTTTTCTCTTTCTCATTTCCTCCGTCTTCATCTACAAAAAAGAAAAGAAACCAACTTATAACTCTGGCTTTCACTCACGCTTCTTGTCCCCGGTGCTAAATCCAAAGGGCTTTCAAACTAGCTCCCAGGAGAAGGTTCTCCTCCCCCAAACGCGAGGAGGGAGGGGGGGTGGGGCGAAGGGGCGCGGCCACCCAGTGGAGTCAGCTTCCGACACGGGCACGTCTACGCCCCCTCTGTGCTCAGCTTTTCCCCACTTGGCGCGTTTCCAGGACGAGTCAGGCGTCTCGTGGAACGGGGCGCAAAGTTAACTGGCAGAGACGCTGCTCGCTGCAGCGTGGGCACAGGGCAACGGGGCGCCGGGCTTGCATCTGGGGTGTCTCCTTGAGGTCCTGAGTACCCTCCCCACCCACAGGGGCCCGAAGGGGCGCTCAACAGCTCGGGCCAAAGCTCTCCATCTCCCCTTCCAGAAAGGGGTGAGCCCGCGGCACTGCGCACCTGGAGCCACAGAGTGCTCTGGAGCCTGGTTAACAGCAGCGCCTGAACAACCAGCCCGGACCCCAGACCTAAGAATGGGGCCGGGCGTGAGCAGACAGACCCCACCTACAGGTAGTGGTGGGGCGGGTCCTTCAGTTTCTTCACCTCCCCCACCTCCCCAGCCCTCGCCAGCTATTAAGAGCGTCCGGGGAGGGACTGGCAGAGGCCGCCCTGCCCCTCTCGGCAGCCGCGGGCAGGGGAGCCCCCGCGCCCAGGTGGACTTTGGGGTGCTGGCGGTGCGCGCGCAGGCGGCGGGGCGGGGCGGCCGGGGACCGAGTTACCCCGAGGCCAGGCCCCGCGCAGCATCCGCTGCGGCTCCCGGCCCAAGGCGCGGCTCCCGGCCGCAGGCTGCGCAGCACCCGGGGCGCCAGGCTCCAGGGGCGGCCGCGGCAGCATGGCGGGCGGTGGCGGGCGGGTCCCGCGGCCGCCGCTTCCTTCCTGCCGCCGCGCGGCTCTTAAAGAGACCCGCCGCCTTTCCGCGCGCGCCGCCCCTGGGCTCCTGCCCGCCCGGCCCGGCGCGACCCCCGCAGCGCTACGACCTGCCATTATTGCAGCCCCGCGACACACGTTGTTGCCCCCCTTCTTACTTAGGCTCCAAAGGGTGAGGCGTTAGGGAACCCGGATAGGGCCCCCGTGCACTTGTCCGGCCTGTGTGAGACCCAGGGTTTCACCCCAGCACCGCAGGAAAAGGTTTTAATTCAAAAAATAAATGAATGCTGGTGGGAGTGCCGACTGGTCCAGCCCTTTGGAAAACAATATGGACATTCCTCCGAAAAGCTAGATATTGAGCTCCCATTTGATCCAGCAATAGCACTCCTGGGAATATACCCTAGAGACCGAAAAACACATAGCAGAAATACTATCTGTACTTCTTTATTCATCTCTGCGCTATTCACTATAGCTAGAATCTGGAAACAACCTAAATGCCCGAGAACAGAGGACTGGCTAAAGAAACTGTGGTTCATCTACACTATGGAATACTATGCAGCTGTCAGAAAGGATGAAATTATGAAATTTACCTGCAAATGGATGGACATGGAGTCTATCATGCTGAGTGAAATTAGTCAGAAGGAAAAGGACAGATATAGAATGACTGCATTCATTAATAGGATATAGATACCAGTGTTTTAATAAATATGGGAAATGGTAATGGCAGATTAAAACTCACCACTGAATATACACAAAGAGACTTAAGTGATTAACTCTAAATATCTGCAGGGCTAGCCACAATGTGTAAAATAAGAGGGAGAGAGATGCAGAGACAGAAAGAGAGATAGAGAGAGAAAGAGAGGAAAACTGGGGTACCTGCTATTAAGGCGGGTGGGGGACGGGAGGGGGGGCACATTGGTGGTGGAAATGGGGCACTGGTGGAGGGATGGGTGCCGGAATACTGTATTACCAAGAACCAATTATGAACACCTTTGTAATTGTATGTTTCACGGTGGTATAATAAAAAAATAAAAAAAAATAAATGAATGGATAGCCCACCAGGTAGGGCATTTGCCTTGCACGCAGCCGGCCCATGCCGGCCCGGTTCGATCCCCGGGCATCCCATATGGTCCTCGAGCACCGCCAGGAGTAATTCCTGAGTGCAGAGCCAGGAGTAACCCCTGAGCATCGCGGGTGTGACCCAAAAAAGCAAAAATAAATAAGTAGAGAAATAAACAAACAAATAAATGAATGAATAAATAGATAAATAAATAAATAAAATAAATGAGTGAATAAAAGCAGAGGCGAGGAACTAGCGACAGCACAATAAACTGAGCGCATACTTTGCATGCAGAAGACGTGAGTCTAAACCTCCCGCCCACCCCTCCAGGGGCGCGAGGTCCCCAGCACCTCCCGGAGCCCCACCTGGTGTGCCCCCAATGTTAACCAAGATGATGAGAAGCCCCCGCGGGAGAGGGGCTGCAGGAGTCTTCTTCAGAGCCTGCTGCCTCTCTTCTGAAGGTTAACATTGCCCCGCCTGATGCGAAAATGTACCGCGCAGGACAGGCCAGTATGGCAGCGGGGGACCTAGGGGGGAAGGCAGGAAGCCCGTGAGCCCCATCCACAGCCCTGGAAGATGCCGCCCAAGCGTGCTGAGCTCCCGGCTTCCTTGAAGTGGGGAGGAGAGTCGAGAAGGAAGCCGGCAGCTTCCCTCCCGCTGTCCAGGGAAGGCCCGAGAGGCCTGAGACGGAAGCCGTAGTGACTCGCCTGCACTGCAGGGCCCCTGCTCGCCCTCCCAGCCTCCCCAGGCACCATGAGGTGCAGGGGCTGCTGTCTGCCTGGTCTGCATGCCTGGGACATGACCCCCGCCACCCCATTTCCTGGGGAGCTGGGGACTCAGGCAGAAGTGAGGAATTGCCCTTTGCAGGACGGGCAAACTCAGCGTGCCCGGCACGTCGGGTCAGTTGTCATGCGGTCAGATACGAATTTCAGGAGGCCAGAGAGCCCGGCAAGTAGAGCATTTGCCTCGTATGTGGACAATTGGGGTTCAGTCTCCAGCATCCCATATGGTCCCCTGAGCACTGCCAGGAATGAGCTCTGAGCATAGAGCCAGGGTAAGCCCTGAGTATCACTGGATGAGGCCCCAAAAACAACAGATTTCAAGGGGGAATAGTAAAGCTAAGCAGCTTTTATTTAGACATTTTGAGAAGTGTGTGTGTGTGTGTGTGTGTGTGTGTGTGTGTGTGTGTCCAGGGGGTCACGTTCAAAAGAGAACCGGTTTCTCCAGAGGCAGAGTGAGCAAGTTCACGTCTCAGGTAGAGATTCAGAACGCAGCGGTGCGCACTTGCTTTTCCAAAGTCGACTTTATAAGTGTTCTCCCAAGCTATTCCCCAAGTGGCGCTTTCTACCTCGCTGCTTTCGCTGCGGTGGCTGCCAAGAAGAGTTCTGAACTTTGATGGTCCTGTCCCATGCTATTATCACTGCTGAGGCTTCTGGGGGGGGGGGTGGGGAGGCAGCGCTCTCTGAACCTGAGCTGGCACCAGTTAAAGTCTTATCAGGTCTCAGTTCCTGTGTGTGTCCACAAAATAGGTCCAGCAACAATGCTTTTAGCTGCATTGGGATAGTGACAATAAATTAATCCCATCACCTGATCAATAACTTTAACACCTTCTCCGTCCTTGATTGTATTACTTCCTGAGGGCTCAATGCCAGGGTTCTCCCACCCTGACGGCCTGCTGCCTCAGAGGTGCCTGAGGTCAAGATCCCCCACCTGGACATGTATGTGAGAACCCCACCTGGCCGTGTGTGTGAGAGAGAGAGAACCCCCACCTGGCCGTGTGTGAGAGAGAGAGAGAACCCCCACCTGGCCGTGTGTGAGAGAGAGAACCCCTCACCTGGCCGTGTGTGTGTGTGTGTGAGAGAGAGAGAGAGAGAGAGATCCCCCCAACCTGGCCGTGTGTGTGTGGTGGAGAGAGAGAGAGAGAACCCCTCACCTGACCGTGTGTGTATGTGAGAGAGAGAGAGAGAGAGAGATAGAGAGAGAGAACCCCACCTGGCTGTGTGTGTATGTGTGTGTGAGAACCCCCACCTGGCTGTGTGTGTATGTGTGTGTGAGAACCCCCACCTGGCTGTGTGTGTATGTGTGTGTGAGAACCCCCACCTGGCTGTGTGTGTATGTGTGTGAGAACCCCCACCTGGCTGTGGGGTGCATGAGAACTCCCCACCTGGCCGTGAGAACCGCCCGCCTCCTCCCACCGTGGTTGTGGTGTGTATGCTAGCAGTCACCTCTTGAGTTCCTAGAGGGAAGAAAAATCGCTTGCAAGAACATCTGCTTTGCATGTAGATCTATAACCGGAAAACCTCAGCCCTGAACTTCCTGTGATACATGCCACACACAGGGCAGCTGTGCCCACCCTCCATAAACAACCTTCAGGATTAAGTTCAACATGAGTGAGTGACCGGCTCATCGCGGTCCATGCGGAACGGACTAGGGCTGCAGCTTAGGTTCCGGGCCTGAATGGACAGGGGCGATGTACCAGTGCCTCACAACCGAATTAAATCACTGGTGGAATAACCTTTAGTACAAAAGGAGTTGAATATTCAGAGCCTGAGCCAACCCCAATGGGCTGCCCCTGGCTACTCTATCCCGCCCCGCCCCACCTACCACTCATGCTGACTTAGCCAAAAAAAAAAAAAAAATCGTATGTGCCTCCACTTGCATTTCTTCACTGACAGAATGGTTCCTAGTTCAGAGATAATACGCGGGCCAGTGGCGCAATGGATAACGCGTCTGACTACGGATCAGAAGATCCTTAGTTCAGAGATAAAACTCTCAAGTTCAAAATAAGCATTCTTGGGGCTGGAGCAATAGCGGAGTGGGGAAGGCATTTGCCCTGCAGGCAGCTTACCTCCCATACGGTCCCTGAGTAGCCAGGAGTAAAACCCTGAGCATTGCTAGGTGTGACCCCCCCAAAAAAAAAAAAAAAAAAAAAAAAGAAAAAGAAAAAAGAGCATTCTTGTGCAATCAGGATGTTAGCAATTGCTCCAAGCCCAAAGAGAAGGATTTGTTACCACAATTACTTTACAGTGAAAACCACTCTAGGGGGAAGGGGCCCTGTCTCTGGGTGGTTTCTTCCTCCAAGTGGCTCATTAAACTTAGAAAAATAAAGCATTGCTTTCCTTTTCCTCCAGGCAGCCTTGACACTTTATTTGGGTCTGCGCACATCAAAGCAGCCTACTTCCTATCCCTGCACACTTGCAAGACGACAGCTGCAGAATCAAGGCTGATGCCGAACATGCGACTCCTCCCTGGCTGGATCCCCGCGACCCATCACGGTCCCCATCGCACCGCCAGGTGGGATCTCTGAGCCCAGAACCGAGAGTAAATCCTGAGCACCGCCCAACAACCAAAAAATGTAAAATGGAGGGACTATAGCTTCATAGGGCACTCTGTGGGGAACCTGAGTCTAGTCCCTGTATCTGAAGAGTCACTATTCAACGGCCAGCACGCGCCAGTGGGAAGTGAAAAGTAGAAACAGACCTGCGAGGGAGCAGAGAGCTAGCACGGGATGTAAGGCAGGAGCCCCGCAGCCAGCCAGCCCGGATTCAACCCAGCACCCCACAGGGCTCCCTCCAGCACCCAAGGGTGCCAGTCCCAAGTCAGCCCCTGAGCCCAATAATAATAAACGACGGAGAAGGGAGCGATGGTGACTGCTCCTGATGCAGGGAAACCGAAGCAGGTGGTATCTGAGATGCTCCGACGTCTGGGGTAGCGGGAGTCCTTCCTCCCTCTCCCCATCCCGTGCGGGCGGTTGGCCCCGAAGCCGCCCCGGCTGGTAGAAACCCCGAAACCCCAGCCACTAGCAGCCGCCGCGCGTGTGCGCGTGTGCGTGCGCGCGCGCCTGTGCGGGCGGGGCGGGCGCGGGCGCATGCGCGAGTGTGGCGGGGCGCGCGGGCGGCCGCGCGGGCGGGGCTGGTCTTGTGGTCCCGCGAGGCGCGGGAGCCCAGCCCAAGGGGAAGTGCAGAGGCCGGCGCCAAGACTCGGTGTCGTGGGACCCGCAGTCGCGAAAGCAAAGGACAGGAATGATGAGAGAAAATCTGCGGCTTTTCTGCTTCAGCTTGAACGGACGCTTGAAGATGCTGCGGCTGGTAAGAGGCGGCGGTCACGCCTGTGCTGTGTGGCGCGAAGTGGGTGCCCTGTCCTGGAGGCCAGGCAGACAGCTCTGCACCCTGGGGAAGGAGAGAGAAAGAGGCTCTGCCGGCCCGGGTTTCGTGCAACACCCAGAAAGCAGCATCTCTGGGTGAGGAGCCCCAAGACCAGCGACCCCGTGAAGTTAACAGGAGTTAACTTGGAAGCTAACAGGAGTCAAACTAGCAAACAAAAAAAAGACGATAAACCTAAGGTTGGGGGCCAGTGCCTAGTGTACTAACGGTAGGAAAGCAGGAAATGAGACCCAGCTCTAAGCTGATGGGAGCTCTAAGCCGTTTGGGGGCACCAGATCGAGCAGGAGCTGGGAACCTAGTTCTGGACAGAGGAACCTCTGCTGCTCTGCAGAGAAGTGAATCATGTTGGGGGAAGGTGGCCCGGCCAGTGCACTGAGGAGTGAAACGCATCAGGAGACGAGAGATGCCCAGGGCGTCTCGCCGGTCAGTGCTCAGGGGTCACCCTAGGCGTGCTGGGTCCCCTCTGGCCCTGCCCTCTGTACTGTCTCTCCAACCCAGTAATTTTCTTTCTTTAGAGGCATTGACCTGGGGGAAGCATCTGCTTATCTTTGGAAAGTTCCCTGAATGAAGTGTCACATGGGAAGACAGGGCACGTCCCAGACAGCAGAAGTCGCCAGCACTGAGGAGCAGTTAGTAGATCTGTTGTACAGGCGAAGTTCAGCTGCAAGCCGGAGAGCAAATCTCGCCCAAACTCCTTTTCTCACCCACAGAAAGAAGTTGGAGAAATAACTGTAGCGTAATACATGACCCAAGATAGGGCAGTGACTTTGGTTGGGCGAGAATGATCAGGGGCGAAGCCATCAGAAGGACTGGGCTTTCATGCCAAGCACGACAGAAAGCCCCCAGACATGGAAAGAGGATTTGGTGAGAATTTGTTTTCGGTGTATTAGTTCTCTCAGTAATTTGAGTGTTTAATGCACACCCAGGCCTGAACTCAGACCTGTAAAAACAATCAGTGCAAACGTTTTTGATTTCTGCAGACAGAGGACAGAGGTAGAGTCCGTGAGAAGGTGGGAGCCAGTGCCAGTGAGGGGGCATCTAGCCCCGGATGAGAGACTCAAGTCGGGACATCCTGGAGGCTGGCGGAAGTACTGTAGGTAGGGCCTTGGTCTTGCATGCAGCTGACCCAGATTCAATTCTGAGCATCCCCAGGAGTAATTCCTGAGTGCAGAGCCAGGAATAATCCCTGAATATCGCTGGAATGTCTAAAAAGGCAAATAAATAAATAAATCACTGTCTGTATCACTGTCTTCCCGTTTATCTTCGATTTGCTCGAGCGGGCACCAGTAACATCTCCATATGACCTGTCTCATGCAAGTAGAGCCCAAGGGAACCTGCTTGCTCCAGGAACATAAAGACCCTCAAACCATTCCATCAGGTCATGGGAATGAGGTCTATAATTGTTACTGGTATCTGGCATATCAAATACAACACGGTAGCTTGCCAGACTCTGCCGTGGGGAGCATACTCTTGTAGTCATTTCCAAAATCCAGCATTTATTGATGAACCGCAGCCACAAGCGGCCGGGCGAGCCGGGCTGTGATAGGCTGGTCTGCTGGGTGGAGTTCTGACGAGGAAGAAGTCCAGATATGGAAAAATGGAGGTCCTCATGGAGTGGGGGTCGTCTGGCTTGTTGTGAGGCTCTGCTGGGGTGGTGAGCCAGGGCTAGAACCCCGCCATCCCCCCCCGGCACCTCATGAGTGGCTGGGCACAGTGAGAGCCAGTAGCAGCTTTGACCCATGTCTGTCTCTGGGTCAGCATACCTGGGCTGGATTAAAAAAAGACTGCAGCAGGGTGGATCTCGATGAACCGGGCTGTGATAGGTTGGTCTGCTGGGTGGAGTTCTGACGAGGAGGAAGTCCGGATGTGGAAAATGGAGGTCCTCATGTGTCGGGCGCCCGCCGGGTCCCCGACAGTGCCGGGAAGCGAAGTTCCCTTCTACCTCCAAAGCCGGGCGAGGAATGGATGAACACTCAGGAATCCAATGCGGTTTTAAAAAGGCTTTACTTATCACAGGTTCAGGCATACAAATCAGCAAAAGGAAAAACCCGATGCTTAGGATTCCAGGCTAGAACCCCAGCCACGTGTAGGCCAAGATGGCGACCACCACGTGTAAAACTTCCAAGGGGAATAAACGCTCACAAGGCGAGATCCCACCGGGAAGAAGACCGGGAGAGCGGAACCAGCTAGTTTATACCCCCCCCCCCGCAACTCAGACCTTCCTCCCATTGTTATGGAAAGCAGGGAGGGTCCAATGCCCTCAGGTAATCCCTCCCTGCATCTCACCTAGGGCCTTTACTGTGCTAATGTTTTGAGCCGAGAAGGCCTTTGAAATGTAGAGAAGGGGGTTTCTGAGATGGCATGTCACTGTACCAAAGATCAACACCAATGCCAGTTAAATATTTCTCCAAGCCTTCACAAGTCTCCTCTACTTCATTGTAGTTTTATATTTTATCAGGGAGCCATGCTTGTTTGTTTGGAAGCAAACAGCATTTCTCTCTGGTCTAATTACTTAGGTGTCCTTACGTGGCCAGGCTAATATGCTGGTAAGATCTAGCTAGTCCCACGATGATTGTGATAGCATGGGAGAATATTTATACCAGCTAGTACAGCATACATGGTCGGATAAACTGCCACATTTAGACTACCCCCTTATCTACGGAGTGATTTGCGGGAGGCAATCCAGAGCAGATGCAGCGGCCCTTAGGAGTCCTGCAACAACTCCCCCTGATTAGTTTACTAATAAAAATTGAAAAGGTAAGAAATATTTAGTAATGTACAGAAAATTAAGATAAGAAAAAACAATTCCAATTGCAAAATGATAATACATGTTACTTTAGGATCCTAACTTGTTTTTGGACCCAAAGCAAAGTTCAAGACAAAGTGTTTTTAGCTGTCTGATTATAACGGACTATAGTTTGCACTGTCCATAATTTGTGAGAGTCAATTTGCTATATTTTATGTAAAGTCGGGTGTCTGGAACAAAGTCTGTGGGGACTTTTTATTCTGGAACAGCAATAGCGGTGATCATATGAGTCTTTGGAGAGCAGCGATCAGGAACTCGCTCAATTGTCAGGAACACTGGATTGAGTCTCAGGAACACTGGAACAAGTATCTCGAATTCTGGAACAGCAGTCTTGAGTGCTGGAACAGGTGTCCGGAACATCGGTGTGATATCTTGAACTCTGGAACAGGAGTCTTGAGCGCTGGAGCAGGTGTCTGGAACATCGGTGTGGGCGTCTTGCAGGGCTTCTTCAGCAAGGGAACATTGGCACCGGTAACTGTACCTGTAGCTTAGGCGAGACAAAAACACTTTTCGAGGTTAATCACAAGTAGGGATTTTAAGGCTTTGTAGGAATTTAAGAACATGAAGAAACTTTAACACTTTGTGAAAGGAAACATTAGGAAAAAACTTTTTTGCAGATTATTAAATTTTTGGTGAGCACTGTTTTAGGAGTCTCATAGTATTGAGGACTGTAGCTGCATTCCAATATCTTATCCTGTGAACAGAATCATTAGAAAAACAATTTTTTATTGATTTAGCAAACTTTTTTGTAATGAGCACTGTTATCAGAGTCCAAAGCCTCGAGCATTATAGACGGAATCTGCAGCAGCCAAGTTCTTTTTCTGTAAATCTTTGAAAAAAAAGCATTAAAAATTTTTATTAGTTGTTAGCAGATTTTGATATTGAGCACTATACTTGGAGTTCACCCTTTTTTCTCCTTTTTTTAATTTTTAATTTTTTATTATTTTTTTTTACCTGTAAACAAAACATTAGAAAACTTATTAGTTTCTAAAACCTTGACACTTAACATCATACACGGCAGTCTATTTTTCTTTAAAACCTGAAGAAACTTCATTAGTCATTTCTATAGATATAAACCTTAGAAAAGTCTTACAAAATATCTTTTCTTGAGGGTTATTCAGGTGCTTTCACCTTTAAACACTTCAAAGCAGCAAGGAAACATTAAGACACTTACACACTAAACACTTAGAAAATACATATTTTTATGGTACCTTTTTGGAGGGTTATTTAGGTGCTTTTACCTATAAACTCGCTCCAGGGCAGTTTTTTTTTTTGTTTTGTTTTTTTTGTTTTTTAAGAAAGAAAGGGGTTATCTCCAGCGAAAGCATCAACAGGCTGCAATGCAAGGTTATTTTTATTAAAGAGGAACCAAGATCAACAGGCTGCAAAGCAAAATTGTTGTTATTTAAGATGGACCATGTTTAACAGGCTGCAAAGCAAGGTTATCATTATTAAGAAATGAACCAATTCGGGAGGTTTGAGCAGTTTGCAATTTAAAATTAAGACTTTATATTGAAAGAAATTAGGTGCTTTTAAACCTGCAAGCCATTTATGAACAGTTTTTACTTAGGTGAATTTACTGGTTTTTGAGTCTGCATCAGTGTTTTTTAGCGGCTCTCCTTGAGACAAGTTTAAGGTGAATAATGTTAAAGATACCTGTCTTTTGTTGCTTTAATAACCGAATTTTGAAAGTTTTTTGAGCACATTTAACACTTTGTCTTTAGCCATAACATTTACCATAAATCATTCGCCAAAACTATTCATTTGCCATAAGTCATTTGCCATAAATATCCAATCACATAACTTAATTGTCTGCAAACCTCCAGCCACGTGGGACGGAGCACAGACAAATAAAAGGGGGACAATTTAGTCCGGTTTATCTTTATGGAAAGCTATGGTACTTATGAAGGTGGCAGGCAGCTGTAGATTGAGCCTAAAGCTTTTTTTTTAGCTGAATTAAATAAAGATGCCACCAAGAAATTTGACCTTTTATTTTCTTAAACCAAAGGTTCAGGAAAGCATTTACTTTAAATTTAACAACTTGCTCTCCAGAACTTGCACTCTGTTCCGGTTGGGGGAGGTGCAGTTTTATCACAAAAATCACAAGAGTTAGCATTAGAAAAGACCAAAATAAAAGAATGGCTATGAGGAATGTTGCAAAGCTCCCAGAGCTTTGCTCTTTAATTGTTAAATTTAGAACAGGAGGAACTACGAGCCTTTAAAGGCCTGGACAGGCTCTGGGAATTAATCTGTTCCTCCCCATCCTCATCAGAGTTTGTAATTACTTTAGGGAATCCCTTATCTTGAGATCCAGTCTCCATCAGAGGGGCGTCTCCACCTTTGGAGGTATTAACTCCGGCAGATTTTCAGTTTGAGAGTTTGCCTCCTCTGGAGGTTTCTTTTTTTTCCTCTAGGTTATTGTCAAGCTTTAAAATCTGTTTGCTAGATTTAATTTCACGACTTTTTGAACGAAAAGCCGGAGTTACAAAAGTTACCACTTTTACTAGCACCTGAAGAAACAGGTGAAGCCAGAACAAAGAAAAAACTTTTGGGAGGGAACCCATTTTTAACTCACGGTTTGAATGCTGCTCCCAGCTTCAGGAAAAGTTCATTAACATCTCGGTGGAAACTTTAGATGCTTCGTGCCCACCCAGGGACACCAAATGTCGGGGCACTCCGCCGGGGTCCCCGACAGTGCCAGGAAGCGAAGTTCCCTTCTACCTCCGAGCCGGGTGGGGTATGGATGAACACTCAGGAATCCAATGCGGTTTTAAAAGGCTTTACTTATCACAGGTTCAGGCATACAAATCAGCAAAAGGAAAAACCCGATGCTTAGGATTCCAGGCTAGAACCCCAGCCACGTGTAGGCCAAGATGGCGACCACCACGTATAAAACTTCCAAGGGGAATAAACGCTCACAAGGCGAGATCCCACCGGGAAGAAGAAACCCGGGAGTGCGGGAACCAGCTAGTTTATACCCCCCCACCCCACCCCCAACTCAGACCTTCCTCCCATTGTTATGGAAAGCAGGGAGGGTCCAATGCCCTCAGGTAATCCCTCCCTGCATCTCACCTAGGGCCTTTACTGTGCTAATGTTTTGAGCCGAGAAGGCCTTTGAAATGTAGAGAAGGGGGTTTCTGAGATGGCATGTCACTGTACCAAAGATCAACACCAATGTCAGTTAAATATTTCTCCAAGCCTTCACAAGTCTCCTCTACTTCATTGTAGTTTTATATTTTATCAGGGAGCCATGCTTGTTTGTTTGGAAGCAAACAGCATTTCTCTCTGGTCTAATTACTTAGGTGTCCTTACGTGGCCAGGCTAATATGCTGGTAAGATCTAGCTAGTCCCACGATGATTGTGATAGCATGGGAGAATATTTATACCAGCTAGTACAGCATACATGGTCGGATAAACTGCCACATTTAGACTACCCCCCTTATCTACGGAGTGATTTGCGGGAGGCAATCCAGAGCAGATGCAGCGGCCCTTAGGAGTCCTGCAACACTCATGGACTGGGGGGGTCGTCTGGCTTGGTGAGGCTCTGCTGGGGTGGTGGGCCAGGGCTAGAACCTGCCATCCCTCCCCGGCACCTCATGAGCGGCTGGGCACAGTGAGAGCCAGTAGCAGCTCTGCCTCATGTCTGTCTCTCAATAAATAAATAAATAAATAAACAAACAAATAAATAAATAAGGAAACTTCCTAGAGGAACTTAGTGTGAGGCTTTAGGAAGAGTCTCTGAGCAAAGTCATGGAGCCCAAACACACAAGCCCTTAGGGCAGCCATTTGACAGGTCAGTGTCACCTTTCATCATCAGCAAACACTTCATGAAAGCTTGCCACACGCCAGCCACTATTCCAGGACCTTGAGAAAGAGCAATGAAGAAAACCAAGATGCCTGCGCTCCTATTGGAGTAGGAAGGTCAGGGATACAGTCGATACCATCTCATGACTGAATCACATCCATATTCTAAAAAGGCAACAATGTGTGCTTTGAACCATGAAAAAAGAAATGGCAGGTCAGGACGGATATGGGGCAAGAGGGTTGAGGTTAGGCCTTCCTGAGATGTCGTCGGAGCAGTAATTCAGTGAGGCAGCAATGAGAGAGGCCTACCGGGCGAATGCTGTAAGACAGAGGGGAAATAAAGTCCGTGACCTCTGACAGGAGCATACCTGAGGGACTCAAGACCGACAAAACGCTTGTGGCTAATCACAGAGGGACAGGGAGGGAGACGGAGGAAGGTTTCAAAAAAACTAATAAATGATTAACTTTGAAAAGTTGACCAGGGGGCCGGAGTGATAGCCCAGCGGTAGGGCGTTTGCTTTGCAAGCGGCCGGCCTGTGCCGGCCTAGGTTCGATTCCTGGCATCCCATATGGTCCCCCGAGCACCGCCAGGAGTAATTCCTGAGTACAGTCAGGAGAAACCTCGGAGATTGCTGGGTGTGACCAAAAAAAGCAAAAAAAAAAATTTACAAAGCCTTGTGCTTAACAGGCATGCGCAGCAGGTCAGATATCATGATCCTTTGACGCTTGTGTATATGACACACTCATTTATTTAGCTTAAGTTTATATTCAGGAACTAAGTAAGTCTTTATCTTTCCTTATAGGTAATGACTGTGACATCTATGACCTTGTTTATCGTGGCACAAGACCCCGAACCATACATTGTTGTCACTGGATTTGAAGCTGTTGCTGTTTTATTTTTCATAATTTTATATATGCTCAGACTTGATCATTTAATGGACTGTTTGTTTTGGCCTTTGCTTGTAAGTATTTAGTTTCATCATTAAAATTAACTACTTTTTTCTTGCCATAGAGGAACCTTTAAATAAACTTTGGTTTCTTAAGCTTTTAAGATTCTCTCCAATAGGTTTTAATAGGAGGAACTCTATCCTCTGATATATGCTCGAATGCCGCCCGGCAGCCATTGGCCATAAATTTTCCTCCATCAGCACCTAAAAGCAGATATTATGCTTTTAGGTGTTATGCATCTTCCTGTTAGGAGAACTCACTTCACGCTAGGTCATCTAGAATTATTTACTTATTTGTTTTTCTTTGGTTTGGGGGCACAGCTGGCAGTTCTCAGGGTTTATTCCTGCCTCTTTGCTCAGTGATCACCCCGGCAAGGATGGAGGACCATAGATTGAACCTGGGTTGATCCTGTGAAAGGCGAGCACCCTGCCCACTGTACTATTGATCTGGTCCCTACAGTCTAAGATCATGATTAATAGAGATGACTTGGACGGACTGCGTGCATGCGCCACATACCAAAGCCCCAGGTTGGATTCCTGGCTCCACACAGTCCCCTGAGCATTGCACCCCAGCACAGAGCTAGGTAAAAAAAAAAAGTATTTATATATCATGGTTAAACTTATTCCTGTACTGAGTTCCTCCTCAGTTGGGAGTTTCCTTCCCTTTCCCTCCTAGTTTCCAGCAAATCTTTCTATTTCCAAACCACATCAAACATCACAGTTAATAAAATTGCAAAGCATTTTTTTGTCTTCCTTTTCCCTTATTATTTGCTATTGATGTGGGATTTTTTTTAAATCTTTTTTAAATGCATGTTGATGTGGCTTCAAAGTTGTGGAATAGAGATGGAGGCAAGTATGCAAGTATTTATATCTTGCACATCTCTGATCATTAATGGAAATCAGAATAAGTCAGCAGACTGAATAAAGCACAGCATTACCTTTTGGTTTGGGTTTGTTTCTGTTTCGAGCTATACCTGGCAATGCTGGATATTTTGCAAATAGTGCATGTGATTTTCGGATAAATACCTATAATCAATAACGATAAATCATTTTAATTCATCTGGAGAAAACTTCCTGAGTAGCATATGGACTTCACTTGTCCTATCCACAGCATCAGCCCAGTGAGAACTACCCAAATGGTCTGGAAACAAAAACAGACTAATTGATGGGGCTGGAGCAATCGTATAGCAGGTAGGGTGCTTGCCTTGCACGTGGCTGACCTTCAGTCGATCCCCGGCATTCCATGTGGTCCCCTGAGCACCTCCAGGAGTGTATTCCTGAGTGCAGTCAGGAGTGAGCCCCAGCAAGGCTGGGGGTGCATCACCCCCACCCCCACAGAATAAAAAAGTTAAAAAAAAATAGGTTGAAGTTATATTAGTAAAGGTTTTTTTTTGTTTGTTTGTTTTTGATTTTTTGGGTCACACCCAGTGATGCTCAGGGGTTACTCCCTGGTGGTGCTCAGGAGACCATATGGGATGTCTGGGATAGAACCCAGGTCGGCCGCGTGTGCACGGCCGTGCAAGGCAAACGCCCTCCCCACTGGGTGCTATTGCTCTGGCCCTGAATTAGTAAAGCTATACAGGGCGCTGCGGCTGGACGTCAGGCTGGCCTAGGAAGAATCACCCTGAATTAGTAAAGCTATACAGTGCGCTGCGGCTGGACGTCAGGGCTGCCCTAGGAAGAATCACCCTGAATTAGTAAAGCTATACAGTGCGCCGGCTGGACGTCAGGCTGCCCTAGGAAGAATCACCCTGAATTAGTAAAGCTATACAGTGCGCTGCGGCTGGACGTCAGGCTGCCCTAGGAAGAATCACCCTGAATTAGTAAAGCTATACAGTGCGCCCGGCTGGACGTCAGGCTGCCCTAGGAAGAATCACCCTGAATTAGTAAAGCTATACAGGCGCTGCGGCTGGACGTCAGGCTGGCCTAGGAAGAATCACCCTGAATTAGTAAAAGCTATACAGTGCGCTTCGGCTGGACGTCAGGCTGCCTTAGGAAGAAACACCCTGAATTAGTAAAGCTATACAGTGCGCTGCAGCTGGACGTCAGGCTGCCTTAGGAAGAATCACCCTGAATTAGTAAAGCTATACAGTGCGCTCGGCTGGACGCCAGGCTGCCCTAGGAAGAATCACCCTGAATTAGTAAAGCTATACAGTGCGCTTCGGCTGGACGTCAGGCTGGCCTTAGGAAGAATCACCCTGAATTAGTGAAGCTATACAGTGCGCTCGGCTGGACGTCAGGCTGGCCTAGGAAGAATCACCCTGAATTAGTGAAGCTATACAGTGCGCTGCGGCTGGACGTCAGGCTGGCCTAGGAAGAATCTGAACTTCACCTCTCCTGTTCCTAATTTAACCTCCAGCCCCTTATCTCTGTAGATTCACCCTCTGCTGCCGTTGCTCAACTGGCTGCTCCATTTCTCTTCCTCTGCTGCACTCTTCTCTTCCTCTTCCTCCTGAGTGAGGACAGTGCTGCTGTCCAAGCCAATGACCCTAGTAAGAGGAGAGACCATTAGTGTGACTCTCAAACCGTAAGTGTACCTTCGGATGGTATCTTCTCCACCACCTTTGAAAGCTGAAGAGGAGCATTTCAGGTTCATTACAAACTGAGAAAATCCTAAGAGGGGAAAACTGGGAAATGGACCTCCTCTAAACTCCCACTCTGTCTAGAGGGAGGGTTAAGGGAAGCTTACAGCACCTTCCTCAGGTGACCCTCAGAGTACTTAACCCCATTTAGAGGCAGGAAGCGCTGATCTAAATTACTTGAAGGGTTTCTTCGAGGACATGATGTACATGGTTCTTAGCCTCCTCATCTTGTATTTTAAAAAATTATGTTGGTGCTTCGTACATTCTGCTTTCCAAGGGATAATAAAGCAACACATTTTAGGATTGCTTTTGCTCCAAACAGTGATAATTCTTTAGAGCTTCTTACATGTATAGGCAATAAATTGGAGTCTTGAGTTTAATAAAATAAGGGAATGGGGCTGAGCGGTAATACAGCAGGGAGGGCATTTGCCTTGCACACAGTGGACTCAGGTTCGATCCCCGGCATCCCACATGGTCCCCCCGAGCACTGCCAGGAGTAATTCCCTGAGTGCAGAGCCAGGAGAAAGCCCTGAGCACCACCGCTGTGGCCCCCTCAGGAAAGCAGTAAGGGAAGAAGAGACCTCTGTAGCATGCTGAAATCCCTTCTCCCCAAAGATCAGGCTTCACAAATCTTGCAGAAATGGTGCTAATATGGTCAAGTAAGTTAACACCCCTATGAGGAAATCCACATTCCTCCCTGGTCTACTGAAATCATTTGTTGAAAAGACATTAAGGATGTCCTACTCCCAGTTTCTTGAAAGGGTTCCTCTAAGACAGAATACGAGTCTTGCATCTGGGTAGCTCTCAGTGGAGCCAGGAAGCCAGACCAAATTGCAGTTGTGTGTCACCAGCTGCATGCCCAGGATGAGGCAAGGCGAGCAGCCAGGGAAGGGAGCACCAGGCGTGGTGCACCTTCACCCTGAGGCCCGGAGGAAGGCGAGCAGCAGGCCACAGACTGACGCTGGCATTTTTGGTAGGAGAAGCAGTGTGTGAGCGCCTCCAGGGAGAAAGCCCGTGACCCTTAGGGGCACACAGGCCGTTGTGAACTGCTGGAGAACTGAATCGGGAAGATTAAGGGCAGCAGAGGTCGCCTGAGAAAACAGTGGGGAGCACGTCAGAACAGGCAAGCATAGTTTTGTCAACATAAAGTGATTATTTATAATAAAGTATATAAATCAAAATATTTGCATAAACTGAAAACTCACTTTTACCTAAGATAGTATTCTTCATAACTGGATCATTTTGGAAAGTTTCTTTTTTCGTGTTGAGTGTTTTGCTGTCTAACATGTAAGGATTTTGTGTATGCTATGGGTTTTAACACAAAGACCTTGGAAACTGTAAGAGTTTAAGTAAAAGAGTATGGAATGATCATCAGCCTAACATTCTTTTTGTGTATTTTGTTTTTGTTTTTGATTTGTTTGAGGCCACAGCTGGCGATGGTCAGGGATTACTCCTGGCTCTGCTCAGGGGACCCTATGCTGTGCTGGGGATTCAAACCAGGATCAGCCGAAGCAAGGCAAACAAGCACCTTAGTCCCTTGTTCTCTCTCTCTCTCTCTCTCTCTCTCTCTCTCTCTCTCTCTCTCTCTCTCTCTCTCTCTCTCTTTCTCTCTCTCTCTGGCCTTCAGTTTATAATTTAAATCACTGGTATCACTGTCAGTAATAGTTTGAGGAACAAAACTAGAGGTCAGTCACAGAGGTTATAGACAAGTTTGTTGTCATAATTCAGGCCCGAAGACAAAAAAGGCCTGAGCTAAATTTATAACAGTGGCTGGAGAGAACGGGGGTGTTGACGAGGTAGGATTGATAGAACTGGTCCAAAGGAGGATTAAAGATACCTTCCACCTAATTATCTTGAGAGGCTAATGAGGTAGGAAGAACAGATTTAAGTAGGGCTCAGGCAAGTCGTATGGATTCAGTTTGTGAAATGCTGAGTTTTCTACGAATGAAATGTCCAGAACAGATCTGTGGTTTATGTAGTGTTGAAGCTTTGCGGCTCTTCACTTTGTGACTCAGTAAAAGAGGTCTAGAACTGGGCTAACTGGATCAAAGAGAGAATAGAACAAGCCAAAAGTAAAATTGGAAATAACCTACAGACAGAAGACAGAAGAGCCCAAGGAGATCCTGTTCACAGAAGTGAAGGAGAGAAAGAAGGAGAAAGAGGCTGGAATGTGGTTTGGAGAAAGAGCACTTGCTCTGCAAATGTGAAGTCCGGATTTCAGTTCCCAGTGCCACATGGTCCCCCAAACTTGCCCAGGAGGGACCCCTCAGCACTTCCAGGATATGGCCCCATCCCCAAAAAAGTATGCTAACTGTGCTGGAGAGATGCAGTGGGTACGGTGCTTGCCTTGCACATGGCCGATCCACTCCCCAGCAACGCCTCTAGCCCCTGAGCCCCACCAGGAGTGGTCTCTGAGCACCACCAGGTATGGCCCAAAAACCACACCACCTCCGAAAAGAAAAAGGGTGCATGTATCCCTAGCACAGGAGTAGAGGGAAATTCAAGAAGAAAAAAGTGGCAAATCATGTCACAGAGAGAAAAGTAAGTCACAGATACAGATATTTGCAATGAACAGAGGCTGAGCAGGGAGGGAGAGGACTGTAATGTGGGCCACGACCCAGTTGGAAGGGGCAACGCAGAGAAGAGTCCCTACAAGGATGGAGGGTGACGGCGCACAGCTGGAAAAACAGGGAAGAGGACCCAAAAGCGACTGAAGCTTCAGTGAGAAAATCCTCTCCGAGGCCCAGTCTGTGATCCTAGGACAGGGCTCAGTGGGCTCCCCTTGACTCTGTCACAGCCTTGGCATTCAGAGTTGTAGTAAAGAGCCCAGACTGTCAAATGGACTTTTTCCTTCAGTGCATAATGACAGAAAACACACAAGGAGCCGGTCCAGGGCTTCACACAGGTATCTGAGTACCAACTATGAAATGTCCAGTTTTCATAACTAAATTTCTATTCTACTCCATGACACATCCCTGGTTTGCTTTTGAATTTAAAACACGTGTTCTCGATGACCATGAAGAATTATTGATGTTGGGACTGGAGCCATAGCACAGTGAGTAGGGCATTTGCCTTGCATGTGGCTGGCCCGGCCCTCATGGTGTGGGGGTTCCTCTGGCTTCCTGTGAGGCTCTGCTGGGATGGCGGGCCACGGCTAGACCCACCTTCCCTCCTGGGCGCCTCATGGTCAGCTGCGCACAGGGAGAGCCGGTGGCAGCTCTGGCCCGTATCTCTTCATTTTCAACATCCGACTCTGCAGCTCGCCAGAGCTCCACTCAGCAGAAAATCGGATCACAAGGCCTCCTTGTCAGAGTCCCACCCTACAGCAAGGTCTGTTTCAAGCCCAGGTATGCCTGATCCAGAGACTCAGATACACGGGGCAGAGCTGACACCGGCTCTCCCCTGTGCGCAGCCTTGCAGCCGCACAGTTCATCAATAAATGCACGAGATGAGAGCCTACTAGTATCTCACCCACACGGCAGAGCCTGGCAAGCTACCCCTGTCGTATTTGATATGCCAAAACCAGTATCAATTATAGACCTCATTCCCATGACCTGAAGGGAATGGTTTGAGGCTCTTCAGATGCCCTTGGGCTACACTAGCATGTGACAGGATGTATGGTGATGCTACTGGTGCCCGCTCAAGCAAATCGATGATCAGTAGGAAGACAAGTGATACAAGTGGCTGTCCCAGATTTGATCCCAGCATCCATATGGTCCCCCATGCACCACCAGAAGTAATTCCTGAGTATTTAAAAAAGAAAAAGAAAAAGTGTTTAAAAAACAAGGAGTTATCGATGTTCCAGAGACAGTATATTTGACCCTTACACTTCTCCATCATGCCGGTAGAACACCACCTTTATCCAAACCCTTTCACAGACACAGATCATCTCAGGAAGCAGTGGAGGTGGAGCCCACTTCCTGACAGCCGAGCAGAATAGCCAGCACAGAGAGCACTGATGGATCTAGGAGAGCCAGCCTCAACATAAGCCGTCAAAAAACTCCGTTCTGAGGGAGATATCTCTAATCTTGCCTGTCTGTTCTTCTCTTCCTCTTTCCTTTACAGCAACTTTTCTATGTTACCAGAGCTCTGCAGTGTGATGTTTCTATTAACATTTCCTTCCTGCCTGCAGTCAGCTACAAATGCACATAAACTATTCCATAATAAAGATGATTAGCCTTTCCCACACTCTGTATACACCATTCAAAATGGCAGCAGCACTTTTAAACCCACAGTTTAGAATGAAAATATCTTATTTCAAGTAATTATAAAATAAATGAACTCCATCAGCAGAAATACTAGAACTGGTCAGTTGTTGCAGACAGGTGGGAATTTTTCCTGAAAATGACCACTTGCATCTCAGTAACACTATGAAGTTGTTTGATGGACAGCTCCCTGCTTTCTCTTCTATTAAGAGCATTCAGACTTGCCAGGGTACGATTCTGCCTTCAGCCTTCCTCATCCTCTGCCACTTTCCTAACCAGGTGCCTTCTCCCTCCGACTGCAGTAAGAAAGAACGAATTATACTTTTCAGTTAAAGATGGGTGTGTCAGAGGGCACAGAAGCATTGGGTCTCATAGCACAGATACAGTAGAGGTATCGTTTTACTGAGGCAGTTTGGTTTCCTAAAAGATAAACACCCGGAGGTGGAGAAATAGTAGAGGGCATAGATTGCTTGCCTTGCCTGCAGCTGACCTGGGTTTGATCCTCAGCATCTATTCGGTCCCTCAAGCACCACCAGGAGTGATTCCTGAGTGCAGAGCAAGGACTAACCCCTGAACATCACTGTGTGTGGCCCCAAAACAAACAAGATAAATAGCAGGGCCAAAGAGATAGTATAGTGGTTATAGATATAATATCACCTAGGTTTGATCCCATGCACCACATATGGTCCCCGAGCCCCACCAGGAGTGATTTGGATGTGACTCAAAAACAAGAGATAATCACCAAATAGATGTCTACTAAAATGGGACTTGCTAAATCTTTAAGATGATTGTGTGTGTGTGTGTGTGTGAATCTTCATATAAAACTGATCACATGGTCCCCTGAGCACTGCTGGGAGTGATCCCAGAGCACAGTGCTTACAGTAGCACCTGAGCACCGCCACAGATGACCCCCAGACGTTAAAATAAATCAATAAAGCTGAGCCTTCTGTATTTTCAGGATGTTATCAATTCGGTGGTCTCAGCAGTATTCATCCTGACTGTATCTGCTCTGGCGCTGGTGTCGAGAGCACGACAGTTACGACCCTTGAGGGGTAAGTGGCGGTCTGTCTGTCTTGCTGTTTCTCGAGATTTCATCTGAATTCAGATTTACTTGAATAGACACAGGAATAGAACCTTACTATGTTTGTTCTTTGAGCTTCAAGACCAGTTTACAATACTATTATACTTAGTGTCTTAATTTTGCATGTGAACACATGTCTGTGAAGAAATAAGATTCACAATAAAACTGAAGTTAGCCAAAGGTAAAGACGTTTGTGTGTATTTCTCATAGGAGTTAGACTAGACTGGATATAGGCTGTCCTAGACTGGAGATACGCTACTGGAATCAGAGTCAGCACAGTTTTGAGAAAGGATTTCAAGTGAAACATGAACATGAATATCTCTCCCCAGAAAGGGAAAGAAATAAAGAACCTGCCATGGAGGGGGCTGGGAGGGAGGGGGAGGGAACCGGGACGTTGGTGGTGGGAGATGGGCACTGGTGGAGGGACGGGTGCTAGAACACTGTATGACCAAAACCCAAATATGAACTTTTTAATTGTATATCTTTTATTTGTATATCTCACGGTGGTATAATAAAATACTTAAAAAAAAATCTCTCTCCCAAAGGGACAGGGATGGAGAAAGAGTAAAAGAGTCAGGGACTGGCCCTGAATGTGGCTGCATCAGCTGTAATCCTGGCTCAAAACTCTGACACCATATGCGATCACACAGCCAGGAATATACACACACATTCTTAGATATACACTCTATATGTATATATACACATACGTGTATATAGATGCATATATAAACACGCATATAAACATGCGTATTTCTAGTTGAGGTGCAGCAGACTGCTCTGGGCTCTTCGGGAGAGCACACCCAATGCTGCTCAGGGCTTACTCCTGGCCCTGAACTCAGGAAACGCACCTGGTGGGACTACAGGATGCCCGGGAGCAAACTCAGATTAGCTGTGTGCAAGGCAAGTGCCCTACCCAAAGTATTATCGCTCTGGCTCCCTCAGTTATTTCTTGTTCACATTCTTCTTCAGGTAAAGTATAATGGATGACTCATATAGGAAATGGTGGTAGCAAGTGTTCTTCTAACAAACATTTTGAACAGTGCTTGAACAAAGAAAATTAAATTAATTGGACTTTTTCCTGGAAGGCACCATAATAATAATAACAATAATAATATAATAAAGAGTCAATAGGTTATAGTTCCACTTGGTATTCTTCTGAGATTCCTTACTGGAAATTCCAAAGTGTTTGGCAGGGCCAGGATGAGAAGGGACCACTTACAGACAGTCATACAGGTCATACAGGTCAGAGTCCACTGTCTCCATGGCGCGTAACAGACCATTGGCAATATCATGAGGACGGACACTCTTCTAGAAATGAGATAGCATAATAGCAATTTCTTCCATGTATTGGACCCTGAAGGACCAGTTTGAGGCTCTTCATATTCCTGAATCAACCAGATGCCATTGGGCTACATTGGCACGTGATAGGGTCCAATGGAAATGTTACTGGCACCCGCCGAGCAAATTGATGAATAACGGATTCAAGTGATCAAGTGATCAGTCTTATCCCTATACTCTGGACAAGAGGAACAAAGCAATAGTTTTCTTTGGCCCAGAGTTTGATCCCTGGCACCACCAATGAGTAAAGAAATAAATGGGGGCTAGAGAGCTAGTACAGGAGATAAGGTACTTGCCTCACATGAGTCCTGGTTTGATCCCAAGCACCACATATGGTCCTCCGAGCACCATTAGGGATGACTCCCGAGCACAGAGTCAGGAATGGCCCCTGAGCGTGGCAGGCGAGGCCCTGAAACCAAAATAAATAAATTAAAATGTAAGGTCCTGTGCGGATGAGGGAGTCTGGCCCTGGGCCCAGTGACTCTCGGTTTTGTTTGCAGGTGTCCGGATGTGTGGCTACAGCATTCTGTATAGTGGACGCGGCCCTCATCTGCCGGAAACTCCGATTGAACCAAAGTGACACAACAGAAAATAAATCATGACAAATAACGAGTGTTGTGATTCCTCAGTTGACGCAATGCCCTTGTTCTCACGCCGACTTTCTGCTGCAGTTCTCATTTTCACCTCTAGAGGGGAGCTGGAGGAAGAGATTTGGGAACTCTGGGTCCTGGGTTCCCCAGGTAATGTCACTTCCAAGAGGGCACTGGCTGGGTTTTCCCCTTCACTGTCCTGAGGACCAGAAAAATGAGCCAGAGCGGCCGTGAAGGGATTTCGGAGCCACCTCCTCTGGCCGGCAGCTTGGAGACTGGGAGGGCCGCGGAGACATGGTGTCCCCGAGCTGGGAGCAGTGCCGGGGGCCGGGTGGCAGCCGGGGTGCTGCGTGGCCGGGTCTGTCCAGCTGCGGGAATGCGGTGCGCGTGAGGGGCGGGGTCCAGCGGCCGTTGGGCGGGGCGGGGTCAGGCGCTGGTTCCCAGGGGCCACAGGCAACCTGAGCTCCTGCACCCCCACCTCCGGGAGCCCACCATGAGTCCCCCAAAAGGGGCTGCCAGTCCGGGTGGGCCGCCGAGTGCCAGGACCAATCCACCACCCCAGGATGCGCCCACACCCGCACCCACGGTCACAGCCCCACAGCACGTTGAGCCGGCGGTAAATGATTCAATGGAAGCCAGAAAGCAGCTCAGAGCTCATATTCCGGTACTGGAGAGCATCAGACGTTTCTTCCTCGGCCCCACAGGACTGCTGAGGATCTTAAGGATGGTGAGCAGAGCTGGGTGGCACCGGACGCAGACACAGGCCTGAATCTCGGACCGCGGCTTCCCTTTGCCCCGCCCCAACTTCCTGGGGCTCTCCTTTCCTTCCGCCCACCCGTGGCCCTGAAACTAACCCCCCACTTTCTATGGCTCAGGTGTCCACTCATTAAGATAATTTGGGGAGCTATGAGATAGCAGAAACAAGTAGATAAGTTTTATTGGAAAGAACCAATAAAATTGCTAAAACACTGGTTTTATGGATATAAACTATATTTTTAAATATATAAACCACTAGTCAGACTATTCAGGAAAAAGGAAGAGAATAAACATTTAAACTTAGAAACCTCAAAAGAAAATAATCACACACTCTGATGATTTCTGGCGGGGCCCACAAGAGTAAATGTGACTAATGGAAAGAAATGGGTGATTTCATGAGGGCTGGGTGCTGCAACATTGTATGACTGAAACCCAATCATGAACAGCTTTCTAACGGTCTATCTCACGGTGATATAATAACATTTTAAAAAAATTTAAAAATAAAGTTTGCTATAAATACATAGTAACAAACGTTCAAAATTAATTAAAAAAGGAAATGTTGATTTCATTAGAAAAATACATATGAACTAAAACTGATCCCAGGTAGAGAGAAAACTAAATAAAACAATAAAAACAAAATAAAATAACTTACCAATAACTTTTTAAAAATATCACAGGAAAAGTCTTTTCACTGGTCGGTTTTTTTTTTTTCATTTTTTGGGAGGGTGCTAGGATGCAACTCGAGGTTTTATATATAAAGTTAGTATGCGATGGAGTACAGAAAATTAAAACTAGAAAACTAGAAATTTTGATTGTATCAAAGTAACAATAATAATTCATTACCAGGTAGTATTCATCAAAAATATTTTAAATATGTGAATGCCAACACCATAATTATTAAATTAATTCCGCATATTATAAATAAAATACAAATAGAAGTTTATAATTTGGGAGACAAAGGTAATCCTCACTGTCTAGATCTATAAGAATGGTAGAAAGACATTTTTTAATGACTCAAGACAGATTTGTAAGAGGAAAAGACCAATTACCTGTGCACTGAGACCCGTACACAGATGGACAGAACCTGTGATCTGGTAGTCTCAGAGAGTTTCTACAGCTTTCAGAAAAGAGGACCAGGAAGCTTAATGGGCTGAGCACACACTTCACATTCAGGAGCTCTGGGCTTGATCGCAGAGGGAACCGCATGGTTTCCTGAGCACCACCCAGAGTGACCCCTCCCCCAAATAGAGGCAGGGGGTTGAATACATGTGCACTGAAAGCAGAGCTTCCAAGCGCTAGTCTGGGTGATAAGGCTCCGTCACCTCCTGAACCACAGCAATGGTTTATTTCCTGACTGTAGGGAGACAGATGATTGGCAAAACATCATTCTCATTTCAATGCTTTCCAGTTTCCTTCACTTGTCAATAATGAGCACGTGACTTCGGCACACTCTGGGATAGCTTGTGTGTGTGTGTGTGTGTGTGTGTGTGTATCTCCACACTTTCCAAGAAGAGTGCTTAAGATAATTCACAAAATAGAACATTCACCCCAGTTTGAAAAATAAAAAGAGAAACAGCAAAACAGAAATACAAAGTATTTCGTTGATATTCTGTAAGTGAACCAAACCAGGCCAGCTATCTCCCTGTCCCAATCAGTGTGGGGATATCTTATTTACTTCGGTACCAGGGACTGAACCCAGGTCTCCTACATCAAAGGCATACACTTAAATAAAACTATTGAATCATCATGAGATAAAAATTGTTCACAACACAGGCAAAGGGATACACACGATAACCCCTAAATGTATGTATCACAAGCCACAGTGTGTTAAGAGTGATGGGGGAAGCCCCTTATCCCAACATACTCATTATTATTTAAAATGCAGTTATACACATTCATCACACTTTCCCTCACTTAGTGCCTTGGAGATCTTACTGTGTAGTGCCTGATGAGCATCTACAATCATTTCAATAACTACATAATAATCAAAATGTATATAGAGGGAGGAGGAGGGAATCTGGGGACACTGGTGTTGGGAAGGGTGCACTTGTGGAGGGCTGGGTACTGGAACACTGTGACTGAAACTCAATCATGAACAGCTTTGTAATTGTGTATCTATTACATTATATTGTCATGGTATAATACTTTTTTTAAAGTTGTTCACGATTGAGTTTCAGCTGTACAATGTTGTAGCACCCTTCCTTTCACCAACATCCCCAGTTTCCCAGCTACCTCTATGGAAAACTTTTCTCTTTTCCTTTTTAGGCACTGTGGTTTGTAATACCATTATCGAAGTGTGTCACACATATCATTTTCCCCTTTACAGGACCCGGTTCTTGTCCAGAGTGACCACTTCCACCTATCATGGCCATAGTGGTCCCTTCTCTGTCCCTATGCAGCAAGCTTTCTAGTAAGGACCAGACCTCCTGGCCTTCGCTTCTATTGTCTTTGGGTCTTATTAATAACTCCTACTACATTTCTTTTATGTCCTGCAAATGAATGCAATCATTCTATGTCTGTTTCTCTTCCTCTCATTTCACTCAGCATTATATCACCTGCAAGTTCATGATGTACTGGCAAATTTCATGATGTCATCTTTTCCTGCATCGTATTCCATGTTGTTGGCTGCATCGTATTCTATGCTGTGCAGTACCACAGCTTCTTTATCCACTCATCTGTTCGGGGGCATTTAGGTTGCTTCCAGATTTTGCCTATTGTGAATAGGGTTGCAATGGACATAGGAAAGGCAGGAACTGTGATGCTGACCCACATCTCAGGACCGCAGGGGCGAGTGGTAGTACCCAAAACCCCGCTGGATAAGAAAGATGCGTACTTAGTATATTACTGACCACATCTAGGGACCGCAGGGGCGAGTGGTAGTACCCAAAACCCCGCTGGATAAGAAAGATGCGTGAGTTAGTATATTACTGACCACATCTCGGGACCGCAGGGGGCGAGTGATAGTACCCAAAACCCCGCTGGATAAGAAAGATGCGTAGTTAGTATATTACTGACCACATCTCGGACCGCAGGGGCGAAGTGATAGTACCCAAAACCCCGCTGGATAAGAAAGATGCGTAGTTAGTATATTACTGACCACATCTCGGGACCGCAGGGGCGAGTGGTAGTACCCAAAACCCCGCTGAATAAGAAAGATGCGTAGTTAGTATATTACTGACCACATCTAGGGACCGCAGGGGCGAGTGGTAGTACCCAAAATCCCGCTGGATAAGAAAGATGCGTAGTTAGTATATTACTGACCACATCTCGGGACCGCAGGGGCGAGTGATAGTACCCAAAACCCCGCTGGATAAGAAAGATATGTAGTTAGTATATTACTGACCACATCTAGGACCGCAGGGGCGAGTGATAGTACCCAAAACCCCGCTGAATAAGAAAGATGCGTAGTTAGTATATTACTGCCCCACATCTCAGGACTGCAGGGGCGAGTGATAGTACCCAATATCCAGGCAGAATAAGAAAGATGCGTAGTTTGTATATTACTGCAGCAGTAAGCAGAGGAGAAGCTTTTGTTTGGACAGTGGGAGGCCACGCAACACGGTGCCGAGCAGCTCCCCAGGATCTACGCAAAAGCCTGTCCTGGCTCACATCAAGCCCTGTCAGCTGCCTCCTGAATACACACGAAACACGTCTTCATCCTGCCACTGATCCTGCCACTGATCTCTCCCGCCCAGGATATGCAATTGTAATAGTGGTTTTAGGGGGGCAGGGGTGTACACTGCCACACAGTGATTGAACTCAGGGTCTCACATGCTGGACATGAGTTCTATTCCTGACCCCAGAAAAGACATACTTCAAGCTCAAAATATGAGGATTGCTGAGTCAGAAACCCTGTGAGGAAATGCAAGTGGCGAAAGTCATCCTCAAGTGTTTTGTTTTAGAAACCAAGTGACTCCGTCTTCACAGGCTACTCAGGGGTCTCTCGCTGCCAGCTGGGGGCGCTGCTGTGTAAGAGTCCGTAAATCTGCAGGCACCTGCCCAGCCTACAGTTAGAGATGTTTTATTTTATGGCTGATTACAAAACCTCAGTACTCTGTGCCTGGTAATGCAGATTTTCATCCACAATAGTTAGGACAAAATTATGAAATATTTTCAAGCTACAAATTAAATGCAATCATATCCAAATTAAAATATTAACAGACTTTGTTGTGGGAACTTGACCAGGACAAACATTAAGAGGATGGTGCTGAAAGGGAAACTTCGAACGTCCCATCACGGCTGCTCCTTGACTCATCAGGAAATGTGATGACAGGTCAGGATAGAGCTTTAGGGCCAACATAGTTCAGTGGGCAAGGTGCTTGCCTTGCATGCAGGCAACCCTCGAGGGGTCCCACTACCCGCTTCGTTCCCTAGCCCTAAAGATCCCTGATGGCAGAACCAGGAGTAAGCCCTGATGAAGCCAGATGTACCTAAAAACAAAACAAAGCCAAAAACAAAAGTTTCATTGGGGCTCTAGAGCCATCATAAGGAGCCCAGCCTGTTTCCATCCTCAGCACCACCAGGAACGAACTGTGAGCACAGAGCCAGGAGTGGCAGCTGAGCACTGCCTGGTGTGTATGAACACCACCCTCAGAGCCCCCCAAAAGAAAGTGTTTAATTGGTGACAAACTGGCAGACTGGAAGCTGACAAGTTCATGCTTGGGGTCTTTCCTGACTGTTCAGGGAACCATGTGGTGCCAGTGATGTTGGGGCTCCCAAGTCCCCCACTAACATCACCAGGAACCAGACCCAGAATGTCACACATGCAAGACACGTGCTCTCCCACTGAGCCACATCCCCGGCCCAAGAAGCGCTTTCTAGAGAAGAGCAGGCTGGAAACGCACAATTTCAGGAAAGGCGCTGCAGACGGTGGGTGCCAGATTCCCTCATGCGCTGGGCCCCAGAGGCAAGCTCCATCCTATCACAAACCTACAGAAACTCTGTAGAGAAGCTGAGCCGGTCCTTATCTTGGGCTTCTGGACAAAGGACCTTCTGGACAACTCAGCCTGCTAAAACAGCAGCTGGCTTTAATTTTACAAAAAGTTCTTAATTTTGGGGGGGAATTAGTTTCAAAACACAGAGGCCAGATATGATATAGAAAATAGCACAAACTACCTCTAGAAGAGAACAGTCTTGAATACGATCTGAACACATCTGAGAATTTTATATACGTTAAGTTTAAACATTAGATCACTATGTCCTAATAAGTGATGTTTTAAGCATCAGCAGTTGCTTGAAATACCTTGCTCTATAATAAAATATATTTGTATGTGTGTAGATATAGATAGGTAGGTAGGTAGGTAGGTAGGTAGGTAGGTAGATAGATAGATAGATAGATAGATAGATAGATAGATAGATAGATAGATAGATAGATAGATAGATAGATAGATAGATAGATAGATAGATAGATAGATAGATAGATAGATAGATAGATAGATAGATAGATAGATAGATAGATAGATAGATAGATGATAGATAGATAGATCTGTCACTGTCTTCCCGTTGTTCATTGATTTGCTCAAGCGGGCACCAATAGCATCTCCATATGTCCTGTCACAAGTGCGTGTAGCCCAAGGGCATCTGCTTGCTCCAGGGACAGGAAGAGCCTCAAACCATTCTTCAGGTCATGGAATTGAGGTCGATAATTGTTACTAGTTTTTGACATAACAAATAAAACACAGGTAGCTTTCCAGGCTCTGCTGTGTAGGTGGTATACTCTCAGTAGAAGGTTCTCATCTCAAGCATTTACTGATGAAACTTAAAGGGGAAAGATCAGGTTTTCTCTTGATAGAGCTCTGAGGAACTATGGAGTCTGGATGTTGAGAATGACTGACTGCATTATGTGTGGATTGCTCTGGCTTAATCGTCAAAAATGGTAATACCAACCGAGAACTGAGCATTGAATATAGGCAAAAAGATACACATAATAACGTCTAAATGTATGTATTGCAAGCCCAGGTTCAATCCCCGGAATCCCATATGGTCCCCAAGCACTGCCAGGAGTAATTCCTGAGTGAAGAGCGAGGAATAACCCCTGAGCATCGCCGGTGTAACCAAAAAAAAAAAAAAAAAAAAAAAAAAAAAATGAATGAATGAATAAATAAGTAAATAAATAAGTGAGCAAATAAATAAATAAATAAATAAACAAATAAATGAATAAAATGTGGGAAGAGGGGCCAGAGAAACAGCACCGTGGGTAATGAATTTGCCTGACAAGAGAGCACAGACGGAAGTAACCTCTGAGCATCACTGCTGAGGGTTTAAAACACAAACAAAATGCAACATACTTAACTCCAAAAACAATTATGACCTAACAAACACATTTCAGCCCTTTACCAAGCGATCTGAAAGACCACATATATGGTTGGAGGCAGATCTCAGGGGGGTACAGCAAGAGCTTTGCAGATAGAAGGGTCAGATCTCATACACAGCACCACATGGCTGAGTAGTCCCAGAAGTGACACCCAAACCCAAACACACAGCTAGAACAATCCTTGAGTAGAGCCAGCTAGAGACCAAAACTAAAATCATGGGAAAGGACCATATATCAATGTCTGTAAATGTCTTTAGATCAGACTGCCCGCTGGCACTCTACATGTCTTCTTTGTTATCCATTCCTGTTTCCATGAATTAGACATTTACTGTCTTAGACCTTTCCACTGTTATCACTGAATGCTCGTAAGCCTACTGAATTCCTGTGTAAAATAAATGAGAATCCTGCCACCTGCCCCTTGAGGTGTTGCAGGTGTGGCTGCAGTGTCCGGCTGTGTCAGCAGGTGGCAGACAGGAGACAGGTTTGTCTACATCCAGGGCTCTGCCCTGTGGGCCCTGGATGGTTGATGGTCTGACATAGAAAAAGACTGGGCTCCCTGGGATGAACCCAGAGCCACGGCAGAGCCTAGCAAGCTACCCGTGGTGTATTCGATATGCCAAAACAGTAACAATAAAGGACCTCATTCCCAATGAATGGAGACGTTACTGGTGTCTGTGTGCTCGAGCAAATTGATGAACAATGGGAAGACAAGTAATACAAGTGATATATATATATATATATATATATATATATATAAATACATACATATACATATTTCTCTTTGGCAAGAATACACATTAACAACAGAGTTTACTTTAAAGGAAAAGGTTGAGGATTGTTTCCAAGGAGTAAAGGGAAAACTGAATTCATTTTTAAAAAGTTTTCTATAGTGTGAGCATTTTTATTAGTTCTTGCATCATTTCACTTCTATAAAATGTTAGAAATTTCACTGGAGAAATAGCACAGGGGTTAAGGCACTTGCCTTACATGTGGCATATTCAGGTTCAATTCCCAGTATTATATATGGTCCCCTAGGCATCACCACAATGAGCCCTGAGTACAAAGTATGGAGTATGCCCAGGTATGGCCCCAACAGCCCCTTCCCTGCCAGAAATATACAATCAATGTGGGGTGTGTGTGTGTACATGCACATGAAAAAATAATACATGCAATGATGGTCTAATCATATTTACCTTTAGATAATTAATGGATTAAAGAAAACATCTGTATGCACCAAAACAAACTCAGTTTCTTTTATCACAGTTTTTAATTATAGGAGCTGCAGTTTTCTTCACCATCTCTGAAGCCCCTGAATCTTATATAGTGATCACAATTCTGGAGACCTGCATCATTTTCTTTTTACGATCGTAGACATGCTAACCCTGCACCATCTGATGCGCTGTTTAGACTGGCCCTTACTCGTAAGTGTTTGTTTTCATCATTGAATATAAGATTTGCCCTCAACCCTAAAGATCTTCTGAAGCGAAAGCAATAAGGCAGCCATTGGACAAGGACAGAAATGAGCTGTGACAGTCAGAGTGCTGCTCTGCTGCCAGGGAAGAAACTAGTCTAATACCCAGAAAAAATGCTTAGACACCTCTGCATGCAGGGTACTCCTCCCCAACACACACACACACACACACACACACACCAATTTCCATCTCACTCTGGAACTGAACACAGTACGCTGCTTTCTAGCATCTTCTACAGAGCATTTGTTTGTGCTCCACAACAGGCAGTGTCCAGGGTGTACTCCTGTTTCTGCACTCTGGGATCAGTCCTGGAGGACTCAGAGGACCATATGGGATGCCAGATACTGTACCAAGGTCACACTAAGTGCTGTACTATCTCTCCAGCACCTCTACAGTACATTTTGATTAGTATATTCCATAGGGAAAACATACATCTCTCCCATTGCTTAAAAAATAGCACATGCTTCTTTTCAAATCACCCTCTCTAAAAGATTATCAGCATACAGACCACGCCCCTGTCCTCAAGGTGTTGCAGTGTGGCTGCAGTGCCCAGCTGCATTGGCAGGTGGCAGACAGGAGACAGGCTTGTCTACACCAGGGTTCTGCCCTGTGGGCCCTGGATGGTTGATGGTCTGACATAGAAAAATACTGAGCCCCCTTGGTGAACCCAGAGCCATGGCAGAGCCTGGCAAGCTACCTGTGGTATTTCAATATGCCAAAAACAGTAACAATAATGGACCTCACTCCCAATGAATGGAGACATTACTGATGCCCGCTTGAGCAAATCGATGAACAACAGGAAAACAAGTGACAAGTGACAGACCCCCCAAAGCAGGTATGGATAGGGCAGAATTTCAGCCAATGGTCTCACCTAGCCTCATGGACTAGAGGCTCACCACCTCTTTATGAGATGCAAAACTCCTCACTTTCCTATTCCCGACCAATTGAAAAACTCCCAAAACTACTCCTCCTTCCGATAACAGTTGTAGGTAAATTCTGTTTGTAGCTGAGCCTCTGGCTCTGCAATTTCAATGGACTAGCAAGGAGCTGTAGTTCTGCCTTCATGTACCGGGCACCCAGTTCTTGAACACGGTTGCTCACTAACTGGATGAAACTGATAAGGCGTGGGCACACCTGGCACTGCTAGCAGTGATACCCAGTGCTTTGACGGCAGGAGGAGTACTGCCAGTACCACTGAGGCACTCTCTTCTGCCAAGGATCAACCAGGGCAGGCAGTATGCAAGGCAAGTGCTCTAAACTGTTATCTCCCTAATGCCTAGCTGGATGAGCTTCATATTTTTGGTTTGTTTTTCATTTGGAGGCCACCTTCAGCGGTGCTCAGGGCTTACTCCTGGCTCTGCACTCAGGGATCACTCCTGGCTCTGCACTCAGGGATCACTCCTGGTGGTGCTTGGGGACTATCTGGAATGCCAGTGATTGGACCCAGGGTCAACTGCATACAAGGTAAGTGCCTTCCCCACTGTATTACATCTGAAGTCCCTCTAACTGGATGAACTTTAATCTCAGTTTCTCCATCTAGGAATCAGTGATAATTAAATATGTGGCATTAAAATGTATTTAAGGAAAAGGCATAATGCTTAGCACAAGTAAGTGTGTTCTACTAAGTGTCCAAAGATAGAAACTGCCATGTGACCACCTGGGTAGCTGAATGCCTTTTCCCGTTTGTAGCTTGCAGTGTGGAGGGTCCACACTCCAGGATGAGGCTTCTTCCACATGCCACTTCTTAGAACCACGTTTTCAAACCTCAAGTTGGGATTAGTGGTGACCGAGCTAAACCCCAAGGATGTCTTCTTCAAGAGTGTGCGGGGAAGGGCTGGAGAGATAGTTCTGTGGTTCAGGCACTTGCCTGAGGTGAAGACCTACACTGGCTTAGTCCCTGGCTCTGCACAGGGTCCCCAGTTACTGCCAGGAATGACCCATGGGCACTGCCTGCTGTGGTCCACTCATTCCTAAAATAAAAGCACATGAGAGATTATCCATGAAGGCAGCTGAAATCTGTTGTTACAAAAAACAAAGAGCCGCTTGCAAAAAATAACTAAGCGCCCCAAA
The DNA here is from genome assembly GCA_021461705.1 of Cryptotis parvus. NCBI lineage: Eukaryota > Metazoa > Chordata > Mammalia > Eulipotyphla > Soricidae > Cryptotis > Cryptotis parvus. Next base: position 6,567 of record JAJIBD010007709.1, on the reverse strand, counting down.
CATGCAACACACATACAAAATGGTTACACAGCCCTTTCTATCAATAACCTTGCTTAATGAAAATAGACTAAACTCTCCTATTAAAAGGCTTATAATCTCCAGACGGATCATGAAAGAAAATCCTCTATTTGCTACATAAACTCACAGGACATAGGCTAAGAGTTAAAGAATGGAAAACAGGGGCCGGAACGATAGTCCAGTGGGTAGGGCATTTGCCTTGCATGCAGCCGACCTGGGTTCGATCCCCGGCATCCCATATGGTCCCCCATGCAGTGCCAGGAGTAATTCCTGAGTGCAGAGCCAGGAGTAACCCTGAGCATCGCTGGGTGTGACCCAAAAAGCCAAAAAAAAAAAAAAAGAATGGAAAACAATAGTGCAAGCCAATGTAGATTTTTAGAAACTGCTGGGACAACCATGCTTTCATCAGATCAGCATTCAACCTAAACTGAGTTGAGATATGGATGGCCATTACTTACTAGTTAAGGGAACAATAGTACATGATACCAACTCCTATCAATATTTAGTACCAATTTAGGAGTCAGCAAAATTTATAAAGTTTCTACTCATAAGCCTAGAAAAACATTGATAGAAACAATAGAAGTTGGAGACTTCAACAGTCTGCTTTCATCTTTAGAAAGACCAAGAGATCAACCTGATGAAATTCCAATAAAGATTCAAGAGTCCTAAGTGAGGAGCTAGAAGAATGAGGATTAAGGGGCATATATGGGCCATCCAATCCCAAATAGCTGCATTACATTTTGCTCTAGAGCACATGAAACCTTTTCAGGAGAGATCACGTATGAGGGTATAGTACAAACATGCATAGATTTATGAAATAAAAATCATATAAAGTACCCTTTTGGATCACAATACCGTGACAGTATAAATTCATCATAAAGAAAAAATGGGGGGAAATATCCAATATTGAAAAGCTGAGCAAACCACTGCAAAATAACAAATGGATGAAAGAGAAAAATCGAGGAGACAAAAACAGATTCTCAAAATTAAAAAGAATGAAGATACAAGCTGTTAAAATCCATAGGATACAACAAAAGCTGTACTACGGGGAATTTATAGAAATTCATGCCTACGTTTAAAAAAGAAAAGGTAAGGGCCAGAGCAATAGAACAATAGGTAGGGCATTTGCTTTGCATGGAACAATCCAGGTTCAATCCCTGGCATCCCATCTGACCACCTGACCACGACCAAGAGTAATTCCTTAGTGAAGATCCCTGAGCATCACAGGGTGTGACCCAAAAAGCATAGATGATTGATAGCTAGCTAGCTAGCTAGCTAGATAGATAGATAGATAGATAGATAGATAGATAGACAGACAGACAGACAGACAGACAGACAGACAGACAGACAGACAGACAGACAGACAGACAGACAGACAGACAGACAGACAGACAGACAGATAGATAGATAGAGATGGCTAAATGAATAAATAGATGAATAGATAAATGAGTGGGTAAGCATATATCAACAACCTAAACATCTCAAAAATCTGGCAGAAGAAAAACATACACATCCAAAAAAGTAGTAGAAGGGAAAAAAATACATTTGACCATAAATCAATAACATAGAAACCAAGAATTCAATACAAAGAATCAGTAAAACCAGAAGCTTATTATTAATGAAAAGTGTAAGATAAACCTTTAGCTGGACTCCTGAGAAAAAAGAGAGAAAGTCCAAATAGATGGCAATGAAGGGGAATCTCTCAGAAATTCAAAATATTATGAGACATTACTATGAACAGCATTACGTTATTAGATGGACAACCGGGAAGGAGTGGACAGATTCTCAGACTAAGTAATCACCCAAAACTGAACAAGAGGAAGTAGAAAGCCTGGACAGAACAATCACAGGCAAGGAAATCAAAACAGTAAGAACCTCCCCAAGAACAAAAATCCAGGTCCAGATGGGATCTCTGGGGGGCTCTAGCACACTTCCTGCTGTTACTCTTCAAGCTCTTCTAAAGTGCGGAAGAGACAGGAACCCTTCCCAGCACCTTCTATGAAGCTAACATTACACAAATACTCAAAGCAGACAGAGACACTTCTAGTAAAGAAAATTTCACACCAATATCTCTGGTGAATATCAATGCAAAAATCCTCAACAAAATTTTTCCAAACCAAATGCAATAGCAAATTAAAAAAAAATTTCTGGTGTGACCCCTGCGCTCTCCGGGGACCCAAGTTGCCCCAGGAAAGAGCAGAAACTCCATCAACGGGAACCAAGGCAAACTGCCTTGGCTTCACTGCGGACCCCTTGGGGCGTTGCGCTCCAGGAACATCCCAAAACTCAAAACCGCGCGACCCTCTTACTACCTATCTTGCATGAGGTACCAGTGAACCTTGGTTCCTACATCCTTGCTACCCACCCAAACTCTGCAAACAGACCAGACACCTACTAACTGTACTATCTAGTCACCCAAGACCCCACATTTGCAACCTACAATAGGTTTACAATGGTAAAGCAACGCAAAAAATTCCATCAACTCTGTGAGTGAAGTCACTAGTCCAGATGAGTCTAGCATCTGAGTTCTATAACCTCTCTGATAAGGAATTTCGGAAAGAAATGTTAAGGATTCATAAGGAATTCAAAGAAGCAATGGAATGCAAAATCAATAAAATACAAGAGGACATGATAGAAGAAGTGAGGAAAATGCAAATGGAAATGACAGATATTAAAAATGAGGTAAATGAAATGAAAAACACAGTGGAAAGCCATCATAGCAGAATAATAGCTACTGAAGTGTTAGGCGCCGCCCCGGGGGTCCCCGACAGTGCTGGGAAGCGGGGTTCCCTTCTACCTCCGGCCGGCAAGGAATGGATGAAAACTCAGGAATCTGATGCAGTTTTAAAAGGCTTTACTTATCACAGGTTCAGGCATACAAATCAGCAAAAGGAAAAGCCCGGTGCTTAGGATTCCAGGCTAGAACCCCAGCCACGTATAGGCCAAGATGGCGGCCACCACGTGTAAAGGCTTTGTAAAAAGGAGAAGACAAGACTTCCAAAAAGGGTGAGCACTCACAAAGGGAGAGCCCACAAAGAAGCGCCGCGAGAGGAGAAAACCGGCTAGTTTTTACCCCTGCAACTCAGACCTTCCTCCCACTGTTATGGAAAGCAGGGAGGGTCAAATGCCCTTAGGTAATCCCTCCCTGCACCTCACCTAGGCCCTTTAGTATGCTAATGTTTTGAGCCAAGATCTGCCTGGGAGTGCCTTTATAGGGTAGAGAAGGGGGTTTCTGAGATGGCATGTCTCTGTACCAAAGATTAATACTAATGCCAGTTAAATATTTCTCCAAGCCTTCACAAGTCTCTTCTACTTCATTGCAGTTTTATATTTTAGTTGCCTTTGAGTATATCAGGGAGCCATGCTTGTTTGCTTGGAGGCAAACAGCGTTTTCTTTAGTCTAATTACTTAGGTGTCCTACATGGCCAGGCTAATATGCTGGTAAGATCTAGCTAGTCCCACGATGATTGTGGTAGCATGGGAGAATATTTATACCAGTTAGTACAGCATACATGGTCGGATAAGCTGCCACATTTAGACTACCCCCTAATCTACGAAGTGATTTGCAGGGAGGCAATCCAGAGCAGATGCAGCGGCCCTTAGGAGTCCTGCACCACTGAAGAAAGAATTAGTGATCTCGAAGACAAGTTCCAAAGATTCTCTACACAACACCAGAAGATAGAAAAAAAGACTCACAATTACCGAACAGACAACAAGAGATAATCGGGATGAAGCCAGAAGAAACAACATACGGATCATTGGGGTCCCAGAAGGGCAAGAAGAAAACCCTGATGAAGAAGAAACTGTCAAAGCCATCATTGCTGAGAAGTTCCCGAACTAAAGAACGCTTGCCTCAAGATCCAGGAGGCCCATAGGATACCAGCTAAAAGAAACTCCAACAAGAATATTCCAAGACACATCTTAATTAAAATGACAAAAACTATAGATAGGGATAGAATACTGAAAGCAGCAAGATCAAAGAAGGAAATCACATACAAAGGAACATCTCTAAGATTTACAGCAGACTTCTCTGATGAAACACTCCGAGCCCAAAACAATGGTGGGATATTGTGAAAAGGCTCAATGAACTGCAGGCCTCACCAAGAATTCTTTACCCGGCCAGGCTCACATTCAGATATGAAGGAAAGATACACAACCTCATGGATAAGCAAGAACTCAGGAACTTCATGGACTCAAAACCAACTTTAAAAGAAGGACTGAAGGGTCTACTGTAATACGACCAAACCCATAAGCACAACAAACACAAAAAGAAAGATGGCACAAAATCCAATGACAATAATCTCTCTCAATGTCAATGGTCTAAATGCACCAATTAAGAGACACAGAGTGACAAAATGGATTAAAAAATTGAACCCAACATTCTTCTGTCTACAAGAAACGCATCTGAATAATCAGAACAAACAGAGACTCAGAGTCAAAGGTTGGAAGACCATTCTCCATGCAAACAACTCCTCCAAAAAGGCTGGTGTGGCCATATTAGAATCAGATAATATAGACTTCCAGGCTGCAAAAGGTTTGAAGGGACAACAAAGGCCATTTCTTATTACTTAAGGGGTATGTACACCAGGAAGAAATTACACTACTAAACATATATGCACCCAACGAGGGGCCAGCAAAATATTAAAACAACTGCTAAGAGACCTCAAAGAAGACATTAACAGTAGCATGATAATAGTTGGAGACTTCAACACTGCTCTATCAACGATGGATAGATCAACAAGACTGAAACTCACCAAGGAAATATTGGCCCTGAAAGAAGATATGGAAGAAAGAGAGAGCTAGTGTATATATATAGGGCTTTTCATGCCAAAAGAGCTGAATACACATTTTTCTCTAGTGCACATGGAACATTCTCCAAGATAGACCACATGCTGAGCCACAAAGCATACCTCAATAAAATTAAAAAGATAGAAATTGTGTCAGCTATCTTTTCAGACCATGATGCACTGAAAATGGAAGTTAACCGTACACAGAAACAGGGAGTCAAACCAAACACCTGGAAACTGAACAGCTCACTCCTGAACAACAAATGGGTCATAGAAGAAATCAAACAGGAAATCCAAAGATTTCTGGAAACAAATGAAAATGAAGACACCAACTATAAGAACTTGTGGGACACGGCAAAAGCCGTGTTAAGAGGGAAGTTTATAGCTCTGCAAGCATTCATCAGAAAACAAGAAAGGGCCCACATAAATAACCTGACTACACAGCTGAAGACATTAGAAAAAAGACCAACAAAAGGAGCCCAACCCAGGCAGAAAAAAGGAAATGATAAAACTTAGAGAGGAAATCAATGAGTTGGAAACCAAAAAAAAATCCAAAAGATTAATGAAACCAAGAGCTGGGTTTTTTTTAAAAAAAAAATAAACAAGATTGACAAACCATTGGCAAGACTTGTAAGGACAGGGAAAGAGAGAACCCAAATAAACAGAATCAGAAATAAAAATGGTGACATCACAACAGAAACCACAGAAATCCAAAAGATCATCAGAGATTACTTTGAGAGCCTGTATGCTGTGAAACATGAGAATCTAGAAGAAATGGATCAATTCCTGAAGTCCTATAACCTCCCACGGCTGAAACAAGAAGACCTCCGATACCTGAATAAGCCTATCACCATCGAGGAAATAGAAACAGTAATTAAAAGTCTTCCCAAACACAAAAGCCCAGGTCCAGACGGATTCCCTAGTGAACTCTACCAAACCTTTAAGGAAGACCTACTGCCAGTCCTTTTCAAGCTCTTCCAGGAAATAGAAGAAACAGAAACACTCCCAAACAGCTTCTACGAGGCACATATCACCCTGATACCCAAAACAGGGAGAGACAACACAAAGAAAGAAAACTACAGACCAATATCCCTGATGAACACGGATGCTAAGATCTTCAACAAAATACTAGCAAACAGAATCCAAAGACTCATCAAGAAGATTATACATCATGACCAAGTAAGATTCATCTCGGGTATGCAAGGATGGTTCAACATTCGCAAGTCAATCAACATAATACATCATATCAATAAGAGAAAAAATAAAAACCATATGATCCTTTCAATAGACACAGAGAAAGCATTTGACAAGATCCAGCACCCGTTCATGATTGAAACCCTCCAGAAAATGGGAATTGAAGGGACTTTCCTCAAGATAGTTACAGCCATCTACCAAAAGCCCACAGCAAGCATCATTCTCAATGGGGAAAAGTTGAAAGCCTTCCCCTGAGATCAGGGACAAGACAAGGTTGCCCACTCTCACCTCTTTTATTCAATATAGTACTGGAAGTACTTGCCATAGCAATCAGAGAAGAAAAGGACATCAAGGGCATCCAGATAGGCAAGGAAGAAGTCAAGCTATCATTATTTGCGGGATAACATGATATTATACCCAGAGAACCCTAAACTCTCTACCAAAAAACTCCTAGAAACAATAGACGCATATAGTAGAGTGGCAGGATACAAAATCAACACCCAAAAGTCAGTGGCTTTCCTATATACAAATAATGAAAGAGAAGAAAGGGATATTAAGAAAAATTCCA
>JAJIBD010007708.1:0-58627 GCA_021461705.1 Cryptotis parvus | reverse complement strand
CCCCAATTCAAGCAGTTCACCGTGGTTTCCTTGAGGTATTCTTGGAGTCCAAAATGTGTCCTTATGGACCCTGGTTTGGGAAATGCTGGTTTAACCACAGGCGCCGTTTTGTTCCCATAACAGATTTTTCTATAAACTTATCTGCTTGTGTACACATCTCCTGGCCTCACAGAGCAAGTCCCATCTACACGGACTTGAGGCTCTACAGAACTTCTCTCTGTGTGGGGCTGGAGTAGCCTCTTCTGGTATTGACTCCTCATCTGTGGACAGTTGTAGATGTTGTTACCACTATACTAAAGACAAAACTTTCATGGAATGCGATGGGAATTAGGCCCTTAGAAATACCATTTGCTGAGCTTGGGGTGACACCAAGCAGATTCTTTCAGGCAAGGAAAGGTTGATTTTTTCCCCCCTTAGATTAAGATGATACTTTCCAACCTGTTTTCCCCCATGGCACTAATGAGTAGTGTTACACCACATGACTCTCTCTGAAAGAAGAGAAATGATTGGAAGTGTATAGATTTGCAGACATAGCTGTATCCCTCTGAGGTTGTACAGACATGTCCTAGCGGGCAAAGGACTATGCGGTTAAATCCTCAAAACTGCTGGAGTTAATTTTGGAGGCTGCTTATAAGTTACAGTGTTGATTTTTAAACTTGGGAAAAGGGGGCCAGAGAGATAGCACAGGGGCTAGGGTGTTTGCCTTTCATGTGACCGACCTGGGTTCGATCCCCGGCATCCCATAGGGTCCCCGAGCACTGCCAGGAAGTAATTCCTGAATGCAGAGCCAGGAGTAACCCCTGAGCATTGTCGGGTGTGACCCAAAAGAAAAAATAATTGAGAAAAGACTTTCAGAAGGAACTCAATATTTTCAACAAATCTCTGCCGCTTATTTTTCATCTAGCAGTCATTTTCTCAAGCCCAATTGCCTGTTAGGTAAACACAAAAAGCATAGATTATGAGTTAAAAGTATTGACACCATTTCAAGTGCTGTCAGAGAACGTTTAATTCAGTTTAATTTTGTGATAAATCTTGTATTTAATCCTCTGGTTACTCTGTAATCATGTCTCTATTGATCTTTTTCTGAATGACTGCCTGCAGTTTAATAAACTTTGCCATTAACCCAGAGCTTCTAAAGGGAGAGATTGATTCCATTATCAAATCTGATAGACTCAATAAGTACCTGAACATCTCTGCATCTATCTAAAGGAGGAAGCTTTGGTATAGAGACAAGCCTGTGGCTAGTTCTCAATAACTGAGTGAAAATTTAGACATATGTGACATGATTACCTCAAAATTAGTATCTGATTTCCTTATGTGAACCAACACTACCTTCTATCTCATATCAAAGGAAAAAGACACTTTATTTTTTTTTCCCCTCAGTGATAATTATGGGTCTTGTTCTCACTGCAGACATATTCTCAAAACTTGAATTTATTTGGTGATTGTTTCAGGTTAATATTTTATGCTTTCTGCAAACCTCCAGGGTACTTTTATTTTTACACATATGATAGTAAGGGCAAGAAAATCTCCAAGATGAAACCTGAGCTAGAAATCTGAGGGGGTAGAAGGGGAAACAAAGGAAGTGGTGCAAAGCTGTAGGTTTGTGCGATGTGAACAATCAGGAACTTGGGGAACTAGCCATGAAACAACTAATGTGTCTCATTTAGTGATAGAGCTTTTGGAATATGTTCTAAACAACACTTTCTCCTTTTTGCACCTGTGCAAATAGACTTCTCCTGTCATTGTTTATTTAACATGTGAAATTCAGGGCATGCATCTTTTTGTATTCCTTATTTTTATAAGGTCAGAAAGGTCTCATTCTTTGGTGCTTTCCACCCTTAAAACAAAATGGTGATGATTGTCAGTCTTAGAAAATGCAGAAAACTTTTTATTTTTTTCCTAGACTTTCATAACCTAATAGAGGCCTCAGATATATATAAAATATTTGATATAAGGAGCATAACTATTCCTAAATTACACTTCAAAGGGAAATGGAGATAAAAGAAGAATTTATAATGAAAGTACCAAACTATAAATTTTACTTCAAACGAGGGAGCTGGAATGATGGTACAGTGTGTAGGTTCCTACCTTGTATGCAGCCAGTCGGTGTATGTTCCCTGGCCCCCCATATGGTCCCCTGCCCTGTGAGAAGTCAAGGAGTGTACTTTGAGCACAGGGGCCAGTTGTAAGCCCTTAGCATTGCCTGGTGTGGCTCAAAAAAAAACCCAGAAAGTTTTACTTCAAGTGCAGGATAATCATCCAGGCTCAAAACCTGTTTTATCAGCCTGGGGTTAAAGAGCTATAACGAATAAGGATTCTTCAGGTATTTTGTCAGTTGCTGTTCCAAGTTGGGAGCTAGCATGTCTGCCTTAGTTTTCTCATCTGTTATGTAAAGATGATGCCTGCTGTACAGCACATTCAACAAATCAAGTACCGTTAAAGTATAGTGGTTGCTTGAGGGAAGTGCTCACAGGGTGGTAGAGTGCAGGCCTTGCTTGTGTGAGGTGCAGTTTCCAGTACCACAAGGCTTAGCAGCTTTGCTCCCTGAGCTTGAGCGCCACACTGGTTTGCACTGGTGGGAAAGCCGCAACATTTAACAAAAAATGTAAGAACTCTGAACTCTAAATTACGGTGTGTTATTGGTGGTCATGGGAATCATACAGTTAGTCTCCACTTAGTATTCTTTAGTGATCTGAATCTTCAGTAAGTGTCTAGTTTTCAGTCAAGACCATATGTGACAAAATGACATTGACATAGTCTAGAAGTGTCTGTAGAAGCTTTAAAAGTCTGGATCATAAGATATGGAAAAATATTCTACTGAATCAGTGAACTCTGATTCACTTGATCACTTGAATCCTGTTATTCATCGATTTGCTCGAGTGGGTGCTCATCTCAGAGCATTTACTGATGAAACTTAAAGTGGAAAGATCAGGTTTACGGGAAGATACACGGGGAAGACCTGCTACCAGCTCTCCATGTCCTCAGCTAATCATGAGGTGCCCAGGGGGAAGGCCATTTCTACCACTCATCTTCCATCCCAGTAGAGCCTTGCAAGGAGCCAGAGGAACACCACACCATGAGGGCAGTAATTTTTAGCATCTGAACTCCACAGGTCATCAGAGCTCTGCCCAAGAGAAAAGCAGATCTCTCCCCATAGTGTAGCGGCCGATTTGTGGCCTCACGGTTCATCAGTAAATGCATGAGATGAGAGCCTACTACTGAGAGTATACCACCCTTACGGCAGAGCCTGGCAAGCTACCTGTGTCATATTTGATATGCCAAAAGCCAGTAACAATTATAGACCTCATTCTCATGACCTTTAGGATTTTTTGAGGCTCTTCGTGTTCCTGGAGTGAGCAAATGCCCTTTGGCTACACTAGCATGTGGCAGGACATATGGAGATGTTACTGGTGCCCATTTACTCAAATCGATAAACAATGGGAGACAAGTTCAGTGATACAATTGAATCTTATCTTCAGGGAGAGTAATGTCAACAAAGATCAATGAATCAGCTTCTAGGTGTAGAAGTACCCCTGGGGTGGTACCACACTTGTTTCAGGTCTAAACAAATGATTATGTCAGGGATTAGTCCCTTGCTCAGAGATTATTTCTTATGTCAGAACACTGGAGAGAGAAGGAAAGCTGATATGAATATATATATATAATGGATGTATGTTCATGGGGAGAAACATTATAATTTTATGGGTTTCATGCAATCAAGATGGTACCCACAAGGTCTGTCTATTTTCTATTCTGCACCAAGGTGATTCTGAGTGTCTTGTCCTCTGTTTACTGAAAGTGTCATGCTTGCCTGCAATGATTTAAAACAATAGTCGCAATGCAGCCAGGGTGGTGGTCTCTTGGTAAATTCTAACTTTCCCATGCTGGAACCAGTGGGTATTAAGAGGAATTGTGCCCAATCTATATAACATTGAAATCATACTAGAGATTATAGTAATATTTCTGAAGTTATTGATTCAGAATCAAAATGACTCCTTTATCTGTCACACCATCCATCAGTGTTTGCATAGAAGAGAGATATCATTAGCATGAACCCGGCTTGAGAACATGTAAATAGTTTAAAGTGTAAGTAGATTAAACAGCAAAGCTCACATGCTAGCTAGGCCTGCCATCCAGCACCCAGAAACTTTGAAACATATTGTACAGTTTATAAGTATTATAAAGTTATGACTATTGTTTCCAAGTTGTCCTGTCCATTCTCTCGACTTTTTCAATTTCAGAACTCCAAGATTTTATTTTTGACCTCTTAGTCCATCACCTTCTTACCCTCTAGAAACAGTCATCTGTTCTCTGTATCAATGAGCCTTTTATGTTTCGTTTTGGAACATACCTGGTGATGATCAGGAGTGATTTCTTGCTCTGCACTTAGGAGTTACTCCCAGTGGTGCTAGGAGGACTATTTAGGATATCAGGGATTGAAAGAATATAGGCTATGGAAGCTGATTTAGTGTACAGTACTTTAAAAGTCCATATCATGCAAAAGGGAAGATCTTATTTATTTTTTAATGGCAGATTAATGTCCCATGTTATCCATATATCCATTCTTATATATATCATATACATTTTCTTTACACACTCATCTATTAATGGACAGATACTTAGAAATATATTTAGTGTCATCCACTCCTGAAGTTTTTTGTTGAACAGAGAGATAGTAAGGCATACTAATTTAGAATTTATATCTAGATATAAAGATGACAACCTTTTCCTGGCATTTTTGTCTTCTTTTGAACTTAAGGTTAACTGATATTTTAAGGCACATATATATATGTGTGTGTGTGTGTGTGTGTGTGTGTGTGTGTGTGTGTGTGTGTGTATGTATGTGTATAATGTTTATCCCCTCTTTAATTGCATTTTTTTTTTTTGGGCCACACCTGGCAATGCTCAGGGGCTACTCCTGGCTCTACACTCAGGAATTACTCCTGGCAGTGCTCGGGGACCATATGGGATGACGGGGATCGAACCTAGGCTGGCACAGGCCAGCCGTATGCAAGGCAAATGCCCTACCCGCTGGGCTATCGCTCCGGCCCCTAAAACAATTTTTAAAATAACTCCTCAGAACCCCACCCTAGAGAGAACTTTATTTCATTTTATTGAGGTATGCTTTGTTGCTCAGCATGTGGTCTGTTGGATGACAGTCTTAGCTAGTTTGGGAGCTTTGCTATTTTACTCACTCACAGCTTAATCTACTTACATGTTCTTTTTTTTCTCTTTGGTCACACCCAGCAATGCTCAGAGGTTGCTCCTGGCTCTACACTCAGGATTTACTCCTGGCGGTCCTCGGGGACCATATGGGATGCCAGAGAATTGAACCCAGGTTGGCCCTTTTCAAGGAAAATGCCTTACCCGCTGAGCTATCGCTCTGGCCCCAACTTACAAGTTCTTAATCCAAGGTTCATTCTAATGAAATTACTCTTCTGTGTAAACACTGCTAGAGGTGTGGCAGTTACAGAAGTCACCTTGACTCTGAATAACTTCTGACTTATTATACATCTACTAAGACTTCTATGTTTTTGAGATTGGGCACAGCTCCCTCTTTATATCCGCTGGACCCAGCATGGGACAGTTAGAATTTACCAGGAGACTACCAACCTGGCTACATTGAGACTATCTTTCAGATTATAGGAAGGCTCCTACTAGTTTTCCCTCACGCAGGCGAGTGTCACCCTTTCAGTATATGGAGACCAAGATATTCAGAATCACCCTGGTGCAGATAATAAATAAGAAGGACCTTGTGGGTACCATCTAGATTACATGAAGCCCATAAGATTAAGATGCATTACTTTATATCAGCCACCCCCCCTCCCTCCAGTATTGTACATAAGAGATAATCTCAGAGGAAGGGATTAGTCCTTGGAGTAACCCTTTGTTTATACCTATAATAGTGCTGGCACCACCCTTCTACAAGCTGTTTAAGGTTCTTTGTTGACAGGACCCTCCCTGTCAGCAGATAGGATTACTTTGGTGTATATAAGGGGACTGACTTGAGGCCCCTTCTCTCCTTTCCCTTTCATTTGGGTAGGATTACTCTCAGGTGAGATCCTCTCTCTTTGGAATGAGACTTAGACTCTCTTGTATGGTCAAGTTCTGACCAGAGCTAGAGTTCTTTCATTATATTGGATTGCTGTGGAAGAGCTTTTGTACTATTAAAAGCCTTTTTGGATCTGCACTGGACTCCGTTTTCATCCGTTGCCCTGGCGTCCTCGGAGGTAGAAGAGAACTCCTGTCCTGATACTGTTTGGGACCCCAGTGACTCCCCAACATTGGTCTATCTTGGAGGATGTTCCATGTGCACTGTAGAAAAAATGTGTATTCAGCTTTTTTGGAATGAGAAGCCCTATATATATCAACTAGCTCTCTTTCTTCCATTTCTTCCTTCAGAGCCAGTATTTCCCTGGTGAGTTTCAGTCTCGTCGATTTATCCATTGTTTATAAAGCAGTGTTGAAGTCTCCAATTATTATTGTGCTACTGTTCATGTCTTCTTTGAGGTCTCTTAACAGTTGTTTTAAGTATTTTGCTGGCTCTTCATTGGGTGCATATATGTTTAGTAGTGTGATTTCTTCCTGATATACATACCTCTTAATTATTAGGAAATGGCCTTCATTGTCCCGTCTAACCTTTTTCAGCCTGAAGTCTATATTGTCAGATAACTAGTATGGCCACACTGGCCTTTTTGGAGCAGTTGTTTGCGTGGAGTTGTTTGGTCTTCCAGCCTTTGACTTTGAGTCTGTGTTTGCTCTGATTATTCAGATGTGTTTCTTGTAGGCAGCAGAATGTTGGATTCAGTTTTTTAATCCATTTTGCCACTCTGTGTCTCTTAATTGGTGCATTTAGACCATTGTCATTGAGAGAGATTATTGTCATCAGATTTTGTGCCATCTTTCTGTTTAAACTTGTTGTGCTTTTTAGATTCTGTTTATTTCTTACAGTAGACCCGTCAATCTTTCTTTTAAAGTTGGTTTTGAGTCTATGAAGTTCCTGAGCTGTTGGTTTTACATGAAGTGGTGTATCTTTCCTTCACATCTGAGTGTAAATCTAGCTGGTAAAGAATTCTTGGTCAGGCCCGCAGTTCATTGAGCCTTTTCACAATATCCCACCATTGTTTTCGGGCTTGGAGTGTTTCATCTGAGAAGTCTGTTGTAAATCTTAAGGATGCTTCTTTTGTATTTGATTTCCTTCTTTGATCTTGCTGCTTTCAGTATTCTATCTATCTCTATTGTTTCTGTCATATTAATTAGGATGTGTCTTGGAGTATTCTTATTGGGGTTTCTTTTAGCTGGTATCCTATGGGTCTCCTGTATCTGGGAGCATGCGCTCTTCAGTTCGGGAACTTTTTCAGCAATGGTGGCTTTGGCAGTTTCTTCTTCATCAGGGTTTTCTTCTTGCCCTTCTGGGACCCCAATGTTGTTTCTTTTTGGCTTCATCCCGATTTTCTCTGGTAGTCTGTTCATTGATTGTATGTCTTTTTTTCCATCTACTGTTGTTGTATTGATTGTGAGTCTTTTTTCCATCTACTGCTGTTGTCTAGAGAATCTTTGGACCTCATCTTCAAGATCACTAGTGTTATCTTCAGCAGTGGTTTCTCTGCTTTAGAGGCCTTCCAGTGTGTTTTTAATTTCACTGACAACATTTTTAATATCTGTCATTTCTGCTTGTATTTTGGTGTGCAATTTACTCATTTCTGCTCTCATGTCCTCTTGTATTTTATTGACTTTGTATTCCATTGCTTCTTTGAGTTCCTTATGCATCCTTAACAGTTCCTTCCTAAATTCCTTATCGGAGAGGTTATATAGCTCGTCGTTATTGCTTGGCTCATCTAGGTTAGTGACTTCACACACTGAGCTTGATGGAATTCTGCATTGCTTTACCATAATGACTTATTGTAGGTTGAGAATGTGTGTTCTGAATGACTGGACTCTACAGTTAGTAGGCTCCTGGGTTGTTTGCAGTTTGGGATGGATGGCAAGGAATGTTGGACAAATGGTCACTGGTATCTCAGGTAGCATAAATATTTAGTAGTTCATATGGACTCTAGCACATCAGTGCAGTTTTGAATTTTGGGATGTTAGTGGGTGGTTCCTGAGGGTTTCCTCACGTTTCCCCGGGCACCAACGCACCTGGTAGAAGGGATGAGAAGTATTGGGAAGATCTGGGCGGAAGTGGTCTGGCGGCAGGTCCGAGGCTTTGTGTGCCTTGGCCCGTTGGCGAAAGTCCCAACCCTTTACCTTGGGACTGAGTGTTTCTGCGCATTGCCCAGGGCGCCAATGCACCTGGTAGAGGAGATGAGAAGCATAGGGGAGAGCTGGGTGGAAGTGGTCCACCAGGAACCCTATTTCAGAGACACAGAGCTGCTACCAGCTCTCCCCATGCTCTGCTGATCATGAGGTGACCAGGAGGGAGGGCAGGTTCTGGTCTTGGCCTTCCACCCTTGGAAGAAGCCAGAGGACCCCCCTCACCATGATGGCAGCCATTGTCAAGTTCGGGTTTCCACAGCTCATCAGAGCTTCACCCAAGAGAGAAGCCGGTCTCAAACCCAGCTCCTCAGAACCCCCACCTTAGAGAGAATTTGAGGAAGAAAGAAAATTAAATCGTGCAATTTATAGTATGATAATAGTACCTCTTAAATTGAGGGAACTATCCATGGCTTTTGTCATCTCTCCAGTTAATTTCTTTAAAAAACAGTTTTTCCCCTGATTTTAGGTATATTTTCTGCTACAATTTCAGTGATAGTGAAGGAAATGAGAAGCTGAATCCGCATATCTGGGAAAGACCCAGGTTCTAATAATTCTGTAGTATCTCAGTAAACAACTCCATCTGACTCCGCATCTTCTATGGGGGACATCTAGTTAAGAGGGGAATAGCAATAAAGTTTTGCAGTATCAGAATTGCTGTTTCTCAGGTGTGAATGTTCTTAAGTAGATCAGACATGAGTGGCTGAAAAGCAGTTGAAATCTGAGAACAGACTAGAATTCTGCTCTCTGAAAATTGCAAGGTTTTCCCTCTCTTCTGACTTCCATTATGCTCTCTGCTATCCTCTGTGTATGGTTCTCTCCCCTTTGGGCTGGCCCTTTGTATGCTTTATTGCCTTTAAGCCCTGACTGATGAGATTTTCTGCCTGAGTCCGACTGTGCTTGGCTTTCAGAATGCTGCTGTTATAAAGGAGTTAAATTTTTTTTAAAGATTTCCTTTTGGTCATGCCATATTTCTCAGATTATCTGGAGAGACTATAATCCAATTTTAGGAATCCTTCAAGGCTAAGAGCCTGAACTGTTTTAAGCGATAGCATGTGGCTGCCAGGGACTCAAAACACTTTGAGCGTGTTAAGGTCTAACAGCAGCCAACTCTCAATTATCTATGGGAATAGGAGACTGCTGGGACACTTTCAATTCCCAGAGTGTGGAAAAAAAATCTCACATAAGCGGATAGTTGTGATCTCATCCAGAAACTGAATTCTGGAGTTGCTTTGTGACTGGGTTTGTGTTTCTCTAATTTTTTCTGTTGTTGTTTTTGCTTCTCTGACAGGGCTCTGAATCTTTGACAGTTGTTTTTGTATACTAAATTTGTCTATTTTAATATACTTAATTTGTCCTTTTGGCCTTTTGAAATTGTGTTCTGATATATTTATTATCTCATGTGTTATGTCATTATCTCATACATGATGCAGTACGCTGTCTTAATCTTTAGAAATAGTAATTAAAAAAATTCTTTTTACTTGTGGGTTAAAGTGTTCACGAGAAGGAAAGTGTAGCAAGGAGTGTTCTTAGTCCTTTGAAGAAATATAGGAAAATAATAAAAGTTAGCCCTTTCATGACAGAATTGAGTGTTAAAAATGAGGGGAAAGGATTGGAGAAATAGTACAGGGGATAGGGAGTTTACTGTACACGTGGTCAGTATTGCCGAGCGCTCCCAGTAGTGAACCCTGAATGCACAGCCAGAAGTAATCCCTGTCCTTTACCAGCTAACAGCCCAACTAAGACAAAAAGAAGAGAAAAGGCAAGGCACAGTGTCTACATATTCTTGGAAGTGATTTGAAAGTCAGCAGTGCTCTTTAATTCAAGTGAGCTTTTATCGCACAATTGTTTTCTCCCTGGTGAAGAATTTACCGACACCTTTTGGCTGAAGTCAGTTCTTTCCCAGTGTGGTTTGAGGAAACGGAAGATGTGTTTCATTAGCTGGATGCCAGGTTTAATCTTGTTATTGGTAATAATGAAATGCCAGTTTTGCATGGGGTTTGATATTAAAATAAGGCCCTGTCATGGTATAACCAACATACTACAGTGGAGCTAAACTACATCAATGGAAATATAAAATTTGTTAAGCTTGACGATGAATATGTCCATCAACACCATCAAGTCGAGGTGACTTGATGATTACAACCATCATTCTTCAGATTTTCTCATGTCACTTCTTTCATTAGACATATACTCTGAAAATATTCCTTCCATTTTCTGTCTTGTTTCTTAAGTTTCTAAATATGTCTTTAGCAGGAGACATTTTAAATTTTGATTAGGTGTAGTTTATTAAATTGTTCTGTATTGATTGTGATAAATCAGTGTTTTATCTGAGAAATATTGGCTTGACTCAAGCTTGTCAACTCTTTGGTTTCTTTCTGAATTTTTTATAGGTTTTGGGTTTTCATTTAGATCTGTGACGTGTTTTTAAATTAATTTTTAATTTACATTTATGTATTAATGAAGCTAGTTTTGAAGTGAGAATGCTGGAGACAGTGACCAGGGATTTCTTTTTACGAAGCCTACAGTGAGTGCATCATTGAGCTAAGTTCTGGCCTAGGGACGCATATTAATTTTTTTTTGTTTGTTTTGTTTTTTTGGGTCACACCTGTCAATGCTCAGGGGTTACTCCTGGATCTGCACTCAGGAGTTACTCCTGGCGGTTCTTGAGGGACCATCTGGGATGCCGGGAATCGAACCCGGGCCTGTACAGGCCTGTCAGCGTGCAAGACAAATGCCCTACCTGCTGGATTATCGCTCTGGCCCCATCAAATTAAGTTTTTGCATGTGGAAATCTACTACTTGTGGCATAAGCATTTGTTAAAAAGATTAGTTTTCCAGAGAATGTATTTTGACTTTATGTGTTTTGACTTTTGTCTAAATCTTGCTCTCTCTGTGTGTGTGTGTGTGTGTGTGTGTGTGTGTGTGTGTGTGTGTGTGCGGGCGGGGGTTGGATAGAGGGAGTTTATTTCTGCATTCTTTTCATTGATTTAACTTTCTTGTGCCAATACAAGTCATGTACTGCAGTGTTAATGCAGTGTGAAAGATAGCGATTCAGAGAACCTTAGGTCAGAGCACCTAATCCACTTGCTATTATATTATAGACCATTGATTTGCTTGTTATCCCAGTTAAACTGGCTGAGTTCAAGAGTCCTTTGTGAGATTTTTTAACAGGTGGAAGTGTCTTGCACACAATAGATATTTTGATTTTGGGTTTTTAAAGCTGTTCTTGTGAGGGGTTATTCCTTGAATGCCATGTTGGTTCTTTTGGTTTGCAAGTCCCTAAAGAATCTCCCTTCACTTGATCACTTGAATCCCAGTATTATCGATTTGCTCAAGCGGGCACCAGTAACATTTCCATTGGACCCTATCACGTGCCAATGTAGCCCAATGGCATCTGGTTGATTGAGGAATATGAAGAGCCTCAAACCGTTCCTTCAGGGTCTTGACAAGGAAGTCTGACCATTGTCTTTCTAAGGCCCTTTAATTTCTGTGCTTCCAAGAAGTGATTAGGCTCAATATTTATATTTAGAACAAGTATAACTAACACAGTAAACTTCAAAGATATCAGACTACACAAATAATACTCACTCACTAATGTCCTTTGATGATGACAGGCAACACATAGTTTTATATTTATCCTGACTTCTTTATTATTTTCTTTGCAAGTTCCTCAAATCAAATAGCGGAAGAGCCTGGAGTCCGCACCTCTTTCACATGTATATGTCAGCAAGGGCACCTGCAGCCAAATATATCAGGACGCTTTGTAAATGATGTGCTGCCTTCAGATTGATTTGGTTGCAAAAATCAGATAGAGAATCGCTTTAAAACCCATTTCAGGCCAGGCAGGCGAATTGTGCCTTCATCTTTCCTGTCTCTGGCTTCTTCTGTAATCAGCAAATGGAACCCTAGAGCCTGTAAAGGGTTTCCAGGTGTGATTTGTTGCTCTCTTCTAGTTTGCACAACACAAAACCATCTTATTTTTAAATTCAAGAGAGGCAGGGGAAGCCTTGGTAGAAGATTGTAATTTGTAAAAAGGGAAAGTCAAGAGCAAGATCACCTATTCTGAGAAGATTGTGTTTTGAAAGAAATTGCTTTGGTTAGTCTGTCTCTGAGCCTCTCAGCTTATGTGCGCTGCTGCATCCCGCCCTGCATTACCAGTGACCTAAAAATCACATCATTTCAACCATTCATAAACTGCCTCTGTTGTTGTATTGCTTGTGCACGCACCCCCTCTATTGCCAGCAAATATACCCAGATCTGTTTACCTCAAAACCTTCTTGGCTTGTTGGTTGTTTTGATTGCCTGAATGTGTTTTTCCCAGATCTCTTTTGCTCTTCTCTTTTTCCTTCCTATTCTTGTTTGCTAAAGACTCCCCTTTCTGACTATGAGGTGTGGTCACCTTATTTGCATGGAATTGCTAAGAACATTTATTTTCTTTGGGTATTGGCACCCAAATTACCATAGAGTAATAAATCAATGGACTTTCAAAGATAGTTCTTCAAAAAATTTGATGTATAAACCAGGCCATTTTCTTTCCCATATGTATTTCACTTTACATGCTGCCAAAGTTTCTTGAAGGAAATTCTTAAATTATTTGTTGATCAATTTTTCTGGTGATGGGTACCCCTTTGCATACAGGTAATTGTGTAAATAACTCTTTTTGTATGTTTATAATCTGATTAGTATAAAATTGACTTGTCTCTTATTCTCATTACTTACAGTGATAGTTTTTATCTTTTACCCTCAGATAGTCAATGGGAAGCTAAGGTATGCGTAATAAGCATCCAGTAAAGAATTATAGAGCAGAAAATAGCAGTAGCGGCACCGGAGCCATAGTCCAGCAGGTAGGGCACTTGCCTTGCATGTGGCCGACCCAGGTCGTTCCCCAGCATCCCATATGGTTCCCTGAGCACCGCCAGGCGTAATTCCTGAGTGCAGAGCCAGGAGTAACCCCTGAGCATTGCCGGGTGTGACCCAAAAAAAAAAAAAAAAATGGAAAATAGCGATAGCAACAAAGTGATCTGATTCAGTATGGAATCAGATCTATACTGAATATATATATATATATATATATATATATATATATATATATATATATATATATACACACATACATATCGATCGCTGTATCACTTTCTTCCCGTACATCATCGATTAGCTCGAGCAGGCATCAGTAACATCTCAATAGGTCCTGTCACATGCGAGATAGCCCAGGGGCATCTGCCCACTCCAGGAACATAAAGAGCCTCAAACCATTCCATCAAGTCATGGGAATGAGGTCCATAATTGTTACTGGTATTTAGCATGTCAAATACGACATGGGTACCTTGCCAGGCTCTGTCGTGCGGGTGGGATTCTCTTGTAGTCACGTCAAAATTTGAGCATTTATTGATGAACCACGTGGCCGCTTGTGGCCATGCAAGCTGGGCTGTGATCACTTTTCTGCTGGGTGGAGTTCTGATGAGGGGGAGTCCGGATGTGGAAAATGGCGGCCCTCATGGTATGGGGTTCCTCTGGCTTCCTGTTAGGCTCAGCCAGTGAAAACTGGCAGACCTATCTGGGAGAAGCAAACTTAAGCAAGACACTACAGGTTCCTAAACTACAGCCACTTTACCCAGTCACTAGCAAAAGAAAACTAATATAGGGATTGGAGCAATAGTATAGTGGGTACGCTGTTTATCCTGCATGCAGCTGGCCTGGGTTCAATCCCTGGCACCCCATCTGGTCCCCTAAGTTCCACCAGGAGTGGTCCCTGAGCAGAGAGCCAAGAGTAAGCCATGAGCACAGTAAGGTGTGGACCCCACAATAAACAAAAGAAAAAGAGAGAACGTGTATCTGTTTAACAGAAAGACAGCTGGAAGTATGTCAAGATCATAGTCCTCACCTTGCAATCAAGTACCAGAATATGTGTGTGTGTGTGCGTGAGTGTGTTTGTGTATAATCATACCAAAGGATCTGTTCAGTATTTATCGGTGATGTTGTCTTTAAAATTAATCTCTCATATTTGAAAGTACAAATATTTAACATTGTATAAGTTCCAAAGATTTTTACCAAGCATTGCTCTATTGTAGAAGGCCTGTGCCACCACCCCATGAGCTGAGCGTAGTCCTCACAGCAGCCTCGACAGCAGGTCGTGTATAGCCCCATCTGCAGCTTAGTGTACAGCGCCCAAGACACACTGAGGCCAGCACCAGCATGTCCACATCAAGGCGTGTGTGACCCGGAGCCTTCCCAGCAGCGCCAGCAATGCACAGGGAAGGAATGAGGACAGTTTGATGTGATTCTTCCCGCTCCATCACCTTCCATCTCTGTACACAGTTTCATCCTCTCTGGTCCTTTAATCCCTATAAACAGTACTGAAAATACCAATATTGTGCCATGCTTTGTAGTCCATTTGCTCTCTGTAACTGTTCTCTGGTGAGGTGAGAATGTCTTGATTAATAGGAAACATAATAACACAAATTTGGAAAAATTACACGATACCAAAATATTAATTTATATTTTATGGTATTTCACATAGTTTTATATGCTTTGGAGCACCTTCAGTTGAAGATCTGGCCTCCAAAATAAGTGGCCTTTTTAAAAAACACAGTTTATATGTCATTTTTTAATTAATATATTACATTTTACTGTTTATTAATATAGTACATTACATATGTTTGGTCTAGGACAGTAGGTAGGATATTTGACAAAGACATGCTTTTTATCCTGTGGGTAGTTTATATATTCATTTGATCACTTGACATCCCATTATTCATCCATTTGCTTGAGTGGGCACAGTAACATTTCCATTTGATCCTATTACGAGCCAGTGTAGCCCAATGGCATCTGGTTGCTTCAGGAATATGAAAAGTCTCAAACTGTTCATTCAGGGTCTCCCATCCAAGTACTAACCAGGCCCCACCCTGCTTAGCTTCCGAGATCAGATGAGATCGGGCGCGTTCAGGGTTGTATGGCCGTAGACCATTCAGGGTCTTGAGGAAGAAGTCTGACCATCTTGTAGGTGGGTAGCCACGTGATCTTTTGAGATCCTGTAGGATCCAGTCAGTAACGGCTCTAGTCCAGCAGTCGTCTCCAAATCGTATTACATGTCCAGCCCTTCTGATTTTCGATGTCTTGGCAAATGAGACAGCATCCCTGACTCTGGAACAGCGATGGAGGTTGGAGCTCCAGATTCCTTCTTTCACTTGAGTGAGGTGTGACATTCTAAGCATAGCTCTTTCGATTCCTCTTTGGGAGACCCAAATAGCATTCTCATCCTGCTTTCATAGGGCCCAGGTCTCTGAGACATATGTTAATGCAGGGAGAACAGTGGAGTCAAAGAGATGTGCCCGGAGCCGGAGGTTCTTTATCTTTTTAGCTATTTCTTCGATGCTTTTGAAGGCATTCTATGCCACTCTCTTCCTCCTGCACAGCTCAGGTTTTGGGTCGTTCATCTTGTTGACTTCTCGACCTATGTACACATAACTGCTGCATTCAGAGATGTTTGTTCCATTGAGAGTGAATGGGGTCTCTGGAACTAGTTCATTTTTCATGAACATAGTTTTGTTGAGATTCAGTTGTAGACCTATCTTTCCACATTCTCGGTCAAAGTCAGCCAGCATTTGTGCCACTTGATTATATATTATGTATTCACTTGTCACTTGTATCACTTGTCTTCCCGTTGCTCATCAATTTGCTCTAGCGGGCACCAGTAACATCTCCATTTGTTTGGAATGAGGTCCATGATTGTTACTGTTTTGGGCATATTGAGTACGCCAATGGGAGTTTGCCAGGCTCTGCCTTGGCTCTAGATTTATCCCATGGGGCCCAGCCTTTTTCTATGTCAGACTATCAACCATCCAGGGCCCACGGGTAGAGCCCTGGCTGTAGACAAGCCTGTCTCCTGTCTGCCACCCGCTGATGCAGCCGGGCACCTCAGCCACACCTGCAACACCTTGAGTGGCACAAATTGATCCTGTTATCTTGAAGTAGAACAATATGGAACTCACCTCACTCTGCTCCTCTTGCTGCTCTATTCCTGAAGTTTTTTTTCATGAAAACTCTTTTGGTTACACATGAGGCTAAATATAGAACAGAATAGTTTGAGCTTAGTACAAGCCTGACTTAGGTGATTATAATAGTAGGCATTGTACAAAGGAATAAACATAACAGGTGTTTATTGAACATTTGTTACATATTAGGCATGGAGAAAAAGGGTCTGCGCCTGGAATCAATGGACACGTGGTTTTGAATCAATTTCAGCCTGTCCCTTCATGTTTCTGCCATATTGCTTTAGGTAGAAGCCTCTCCGTGGCAGTGGCATCTGTGGTGGTAGCAGGTGGGAGCTAGACCAGAAGCCATGGACTGGCCTCATATTGCCGTTCCGTTTGATTTGCTCTTTTCTTTCCTTCCTTCCTTCCTTCCTTCCTTCCTTCCTTCCTTCCTTCCTTCCTTCCTTCCTTCCTTCCTTCCTTCCTTCCTTCCTTCCTTCCTTCCTTCCTTCCTTCCTTCCTTCCTTCCCTCCCTCCCCTCCTCCCTCTCCTCCCTCCCTCCCTCCCTCCCTCCCTTCCTCCCTTCCTCCCTCCCTCCCTCCCTCCCTTCCCTCCTTCCTTCCTTCCTTCCTTCCTTCCTTCCTTCCCACACCTGGCGATGCTCAGGGGTTGCTCCTGGCTCTACACTCAGGAATTACTCCTGGCAATGCTTGGGGGACCATATGGGATGCAGGGGATCAAACCTGGGCTGGCACAGGCGGGCCACGTGCAAGGCAAACACCCTAACCGCTGGACTATTGCTCTGACCCCTTTTATTTGCTCTTAATCTGCAGGGGACATCTCTTTCCTCTCCTGGGACCACTGTGCGCCAAGGTCTTCCTGTGTGCCATCTGGCTCTCTTCGTTTCTCGCTCACTCAGCTTACGTCCTTGCTTCTGTGCTGGAGCATGGGACACTGCAAAATCACTGTTGTTCATAGGCTGTCAGTTTTCATTGTAAGCGTATATATTTTTATTTATATACCACCTGACCCGAATCTGTGTGAGGAACTGCTGAGATAAATGATTGTCTGTCCATATCTTCATTCTTTCATAGGTCATTTACCAGGTTCCTCTGCCTCTCAGCCTCATTTTCAGCCTTCAAAAATTAGGCCAAATGTCATTCATCTTTTCTTTTCCAGTCCTCTTCTCTGGACGCAGACCTTTAGTCTTGATTTTTCACCCTTTATCTTTCCCTCCTGGTAGTACAGATTACAGTCATTTCCTGTGGTTTGATTAGTATTTGTCTTCTAAATTCTATGCTTCAGAAGTTGGGTATTGTTTTCCCAGCAATCCACGGCAGGTCTGTTTTACTTGGCATGTTCTGAGTGTAAAACATAAAGATGTTGAATGAGTGGTGGCCTGAGCATAGTGTTCGGTGTCATGAGAAATTCTACCTGAGTGCTGTGCTGAGTTCTTGGACGAGGGTAGGGAGGAATGTAAAAAGGAGGGCTTTGGACTTAAAGTAGATCGAAAATTGATCCAAAAGCTGGACTTATGTCTGTGATGAATTGTGGTAGACTTTGTGGGACAACGTGTATGTTAATTGAAGGGGAGCGTGAATATTGAGAGGCAAAAGAGCTGAACTGCTAACTGCCTTTTGCATATTAACTCTAAAATTATTTGATAAGGTGAAATGGGAAACAAGCATTTTTTGTTTTGTGTCCTCCATTTACTTACTAGTTGGGGATGGGGTGGGAGTGGTGGTTTGAGCTATACTGGACAGTGCTCAAGGACCACCCTTGGCCCTGAGGGGACCATATGCCATGTTGGAATTGGAACCAGATTCGTAAGAGTAGCTGTGTGCGGGGCAAGTGCAGAGTATTTAGCCCTTTGTACAGTTTCTGACCCTGCTTTTAATCACTTGATCACTTGACATCCCGTTATTCTTCCGATTTGCTCCAGCAGGCTCCAGTAACATTTCCATTTGACCCTATCACGTGCCAGTGTAGCCCAATGGCATCTGCTTGCTCCAGGAATAAAAAGAGCCTCAAACTGTTTGTTCAGGGTCTTGACGAAGAAGTCTGACCATCTTGTATGTGGGCAGCCACGTGATCTTTGACACCCCGTGGGATCCAGTCGGTAACAGCTCTAGTCCAGTGGTTGTCTCCAAATCGCATTACATGTCCAGCCCATCTGATTTTCGATGCCTTGGCAAGCGAGACAGCGTCCCTGACTCTGGAACGTTGACAGAGGTCAGAACTCCGGATTCCTTCTTTCACCTGAGTGAGGCGTGATATTCCAAGCATAGCTCTTTCGATTCCTCTCTGGGAGACCCGAATAGCATTCTCATCCTGCTTTCCTATGGCCCAGGTCTCTGAGGCGTATGGTAATAGGCGTATGTTTCTTAGGGCCCAGGTCTCTGAGGACTATTGGCAAGATGGCAGCGGCCTGAGGTGGCTGTGGTGGCACGGGAAGCGGCTAGGCGGCAGCGATGGCAGAGGTGGGAGCTGGACAGTGAGCAGGGCCCCCGACTCTGGTCCTGTGGCGGTGTGGAGAGCGGCGGGAACAGCCATGCGGGCGCAGGTTGCGCCGGCCTAGCTTGTGGGGTGCGGCGCTGACAATAGAGCCTAGGTGCAAGAAGGGGGCGGCGGGAGGGGACCCCTGCGCTGGCCTGGGACTGGCCATGCGGGTAGCACGGCTGCGGCAAGCAGCAACCGTGAGGTTGGGGGAGCCCCTCGGCTTGCAGTCCGTTCCTGGGCGACTCAAGCGGACACGATTAAGGACACCTGGCAGTCATCTTTCTTTGCCATCTTTACTGTGGCCATGTTCGCTGCGCTTATCAAGGACCGCCAGTGGGACGACCAGGGCACAGGCCATGTG
Organism: Cryptotis parvus; assembly: GCA_021461705.1. Taxonomy (NCBI): domain Eukaryota; kingdom Metazoa; phylum Chordata; class Mammalia; order Eulipotyphla; family Soricidae; genus Cryptotis; species Cryptotis parvus. The sequence goes on along the minus strand of JAJIBD010007708.1, from coordinate 39,535 downwards.
TCCTCCGGCTACATAGAGCGGCTGAAGGGCATGTCCTGCTTGTCAGGGTGGAGAGCGACATCACACTCAGCGATGCTCAGGGGTTACTCCTGGCTCTGCACTCAGGAATTACTCCTGTCAGTGCTTAGCCCAGCAAGCTACTAAGAGCATACCGCCGCATGGCAGAGCCTGGCAAGCTGTCCGATGTGTATTCAATATGCCAAAACCAGTAATAACAAATGTTCATCTTCCTGACCCTGCTTTTAATACTAAAAATTATTTGTGTTGATTTCAGTCAGGGCTGGACAATGTTTCCGTAATAGTGAGTAAGATTTCATTCCTCTCCATATCTGCACTTGATTTTTTTTCCTGGATTTTTTTTTTCATCCTCCAGCTCTATTCAGTCTTATGCTGTTGTTATCTTCTTTAGTGAATTGTTTAGGTTCTTCTTCCTATTTAAAATAAATGATTAGAACACTGATTTACAAGGTGTTCATAATAGGGTTGTTTCAGGCATACAGTTTTCCAGTACCAGTCCCAGCACTAATATCCCCAGGTACCTGTCCATCCTCTAGCTTACCTTCTTGTCAGGAATATAACATTTATTTCATAGTACTTTCCCAACCGACAGTTAAAGGAATGGCAAATGTATTTATCAGAAAATAAGTCAATAAGTCAATTTGTGATGAAATATTTTAGCGGTACAAATAAGCCATTAATTCATTACTGAAAATATATAAAATTGCTTCTCAAGCTAGGAGTCAGCATAGCTTTCTTAATCTAGCAGCGGGCAGCATATGCACTGTGACTGCCGGGCATAATGTCAGATGTTGGGAGATTTGTCCTGGCCTTTCAGAGATGCTCTTTTAATACTATTTGCAAAACTGGCTTCAAGGCTGTGAATTTCTTAATTGTTGCCTGTTTATGAAGCTCTGTTTATTTTCTTCAAATCCAACAAATAGAGTATTCTCAGTGATGTGTTTATTTTATTGAGTTTTTGTACTATGCTTCCATACTATTCCAACCCATGGAGGCTCATTTGGTAAGACTTGCTGTTTATCTTATGAGATCTCTTTTGTATGTGACTCCTTTTTGATCGTGTTGCTTTAGGTGTTAAGTCTCTGTGTATTTTGTCACTCTGAGTATAGCGTGTCCTGGAGTTTTCCTCGTTGTGTCTGTTTTGCTGGGACCTTTTCAGGAATATGTGAAAAATTGCTGATCATCCTGTGGAAACAAATTGTTAGATTTCGCAAAGAAGTGGGAATTAGGACTCAGATGAATTTTTGTTAAAATTCTCTGTGTATCGCATCAATACTATTGTCAGTGAATTGACATCTTTATACTTCTTGACTCATACCCACCTAGTCCAGCTGTATTCAGTCTTATGCTGTTTTACAAAAACATGGATTCACTTCCTACTTCTTTTCTGAAACATTGATGTACCCACTTGGCGAATGAGTGTATTGAGTCATACTGGGAAATGTCATGTGTGTTAGAACCAGCACAGAACTTAATGGAAATATAGTATCTTGGGCACCTATGAAATCTCTTTTACTGGACTGTAACTTTGTTCTTTTAAGTTTTTTTTTAAGGACATTGTTCAGATTTTGCATCGCGAAACAAAAAGACTCAGTCATTGTAAGCTTTAGATGTTTGAATAGTCTACGTTCCCTTCTTCCCGCTGTCCTTCTGGGACCCCAGTTAGCACACTTTCATATATATAATATAGACATATATCTATGAATGCGTATATATGTGCATATATGTATATATACATATCTATACACACATGTATATAAGGTATATATATATTTTATTTATTTATTTATTTATTTATTTATTTTTTGCTTTTTGGGTCACACCCGGCAATGCTCAGTGGTTACTCCTGGCTCTGCACTCAGGAATCACTCCTGGCGGTGCTCGGGGACCATATGGGATGCCGGGGATCGAACCCAGGCCGGCACAGGCCGGCCGCTGCAAGGCAAACGCCCTATCCGCTGGGCTATCGCCTCCGGCCCCAGGTATATATTTAAATGTGTGTGTACCTTTTATAATATCTCTTAGGCCCCCTCAGTGTATTTTGAGTATGGCCTTAGATTTCTCTGTAACCACCACTTCCCTTTTCTTTTTACAGAAAGATGTAGCACTTAAGCCTCAGGAGCAAAGTGGAGACACGCCAGAGCCCTTTGACCAAGAAGAAACGAGAAGCACTTACCAATGGCTTGTCCTTTCACTCCAAGAAGAGCAGGCTCAGCCACCCACACCACTACAGCTCGGACCGAGAAAATGATCGCAATCTCTGCCAGCACCTGGGGAAGAGAAAGAAAATGCCGAAGGGATTCAGACAGGTGAGGTCGCAGGCATTTCTTTTCCATAGTTTCAGAATGCCTTCTTCATGAGATATTTGGCCGTCTTTTGGTTCTTTCTGACAGGTGGAGAAGATATTATCTTGGTGAGATCCTGGAGAACTGTGTTATTTCTAAAAGTACGCATCAGTGCTGACTTACCATGTTTCCATTATAGTTTAAAACTTTAGCATGAGACTGTAGTAGGTTTTGCGTAACAAAGCTTGATGCAGGTGTGAGAGGCATCCAGGGGAGACCTGACATGAGGCTTTAATAGTTAAGAGTAGACTGAATTGTTAGTAGAGAAATGTTCTATGGTTGGGGTAGATATGTTTCCTCACATCTATTCTGAATCTCCAAGTTCAGAGATACTGAAAAGTGCTGTCTTGGTGGAAGTGTATATTGTCCTGGGAAGTTCAATACTGTGACATGTGCAAGAGCAGTGGTGGGAATGTGAATTGCCTTTGGCTCCTTAGTTGTTCTGGTATGGAGTTTAGTCGTGGGCTTTACTGGTCTCTTAATACTCAGGTTTCTGTGATCTACAGGAAAATCTTTCACTTAGTTTTTGGGAAGTTCTGTTGCCTGTGGAAGTCCCCATATGAAATAGATTAATAATGTGAAAAGTAACTGTTGATAGAAGTTTTCTGCACAAATCTTGAAGTCTTGCAGGTGTGACCCGGCTGCATCGGCAGGTGGCAGACAGGGGAGACAGGCTTGTCTCCACCCCAGGCCTCTGCCCCGTGGGCCCTGGATGGTTGATGCACTGACATAGAAAAAGACCCAGAACCATGGAAGATTCTGGCAAGCTACCTGTGGTGTATTTGATATGCCAAGAATAATAACAATAATGGATCCCATTCCCAATGAACTGGTCCCCGCTCGAGCAAATCGATGAACAACGGAAGACTAGTGATAAAAGTGATGCACAAATCTTGAGGCTTTAGTTCCTATTGAGTTACTTGTATTCTAAGATTTGTTTTCCTTTTTGCTAGATTACTGGAGTGGGTTGACTGTCCCTTGATGAAAGTAGAGGAAGGGAGTAGGGTTCCCAAAGCAGGTGCTTCTAATTAGAAGGGGATCAGTGATATCCAGTTTGCAGATGTTTCTCTGCAGAGGGGGGAAGATCTAGGCACAATTATCTCGTGCGTGCTGTGTAACGGTTGCTCAGTAATGGAGCTTGCCTTATATGATCTGCAATTCTTACCAAACATCTGGTTAGTGGATGCTGTTATGGCTACTTTTTAGATGGGAATTCTAGGGGCTCAAATAGAACATGACTTCATTAGACACTTAGAAATGAGGGCTATAGCCAGGGCTTAGAATTAAATTTTCAGAACTTTTAAAAATTTTTCCTTATTTTTTTCTCCTCTTTTCATCTCTCTTGCGTTAGACAAAAAATTAGGGATGAAGACACAGGTCATAGGATGGAGGTGGGGGTCTACAGGTATTGCTAGGAAAACATGAAATGTTTGTTACTGGAAATTTTGTTTCGGAATGATTTTTTGCTGAAGAAATGGCCTTTTAAGGCACAAGAAGAAACTGTATAAATATCAAGTTCAGAGAGCATAGAAAATTTGGAATCTTTGAAAAGACGCATATGTGACTGCAGATATTTATACATTTATCAACCAAATTTTGGACAAGAGCTTGCAGTGCAAGAGGATAGACTATATGCTCTAGTAAAGCTGATGTTCCTGTGATGAGAAAAGTAATTACTTTCAGAAGGGAAAGGTCATTGTGTAATTGCCACCTTCCCAAGTCCTCCCTTTCAAGAGGATGGAAGGGAGACTTTGGTTTTAAACTTTATTTAAACACAGTGATTTACAAAGTTGTTCACAGTACAGTTGTTTCAAGTATTCAGTATTCCAACACCAGTCCCACTACGAATGTGCCCATATCCCAACCAAAGATCCTCCTTTCCCATCTACCACACCTCATCACCAGGCCTCCTCTCTTAGCAGGCACTAGTTATATTGCTTATTACATATATATCGGAATGGTATTGATAAAGCCATGACCTTTATACTGGGTTGTTACATGTGAATTCAACCATCTGTGTTATTGCTTTCATTCATTGAACTTATTAAGTGTAGTGGGATTCTACTCAAATTTTTAAACAAAGATGTTCATGTAGATTTCACACAAATATTCTTTACTCAACCGTAAACCCACCACCATTGAACCTGTGGACAACAATTAATCCAAATTTTACCAACCACTGCCTGAGCCTGTCCTAGGCAGAAGTTATTTATATTGTTTGATAGAGCTTATTTGCTAAATATGGTTGAAATATGTTCTTAGAAGAGCGTTATTGAGAATTGTACAGTCTCACAATAGAGCCATTGGGCAATTAAAGGCATTTATATGGGAAATTTATACAAAGGCCTTTGTATAAATGTTGTTGTAGAATAGACAATTGATTGCATGCTTTGTTATTGGGTGCCTTAGACTTATATCTATTCTGTGTGCTGTAATACTTGGTATATCAGTACACTAGAGTTTGAGAAGATGCACAACTGCAAATGTAGCCATGTGCTGCAGGAATTCCAGAGATTGTTACGCCTTGAGCATGGCGATTGTGGAGTGTGGAGGGTTTTCAGCTGCTGGGACTCTGTTGGGATGGGCAGGCCTAAACCCATCCCCTCTGGGGGCCTCTGTGTTCATCCTGGCGTAGGGAGGACTGGGAACATCTCTGCCACTTATTGGTCTCTTCGAGATTTGTGTATGAATCTCTGGGTTAAGGTCAGTGGATGAGATTACTTTGTTGCCTGAGCGATTCTTGGGTGTGACCACTGAGCCTTCTGAAGAATAGGGAGGTGGGGGTGGGGAGCCTATATCCGACTCTGAGAAAGCCTAGAGAATTCATTTGCAGAAACCTGCATACCTGTGTTTTTCATTGGATTCATTCATGTGGGAGAATTGTCTGCACAGTGGAGTCGGCCTTGAGCATGGCGGTGATTGTGGAGTGTGGAGGGTTTTCGGCTGCTGGGGCTCTTTGGGATGGGCCTTCCCCCAAACCCATCCCCCTCTGGGGACCCCTGTGTTCAGCATGGTGTGGGAGACCTTCCCATGTCCTCCCTCCCAACAGGGTAGAAGGAAGGCTTTAAAAACTATTTTTATGTTGTATCCTCATAATTCTGCTATTTTGTCCTTTGTTGAAAAGTCTTTATGACTATCAAAAGGTAAAGAATTGTATTCTCAAATTAAAGTAGCTTTTAGTTGGACTGTTCAACCTTCCAGTTCCCCAATCAAAGTGTTTTAGGGAAAGAATTGGAAAAGCAACTGTTCAACTCATTCTTTTCAAATCATGAAGAAAAAAAGAATAAATCATATCTTTGGATGACATAAGAGTTTTAATAAGGCTGTTTTTGTCTTTTTTAATTTTTTGTCTGTGCTAAAGTATACCTTCCGAATCAAGTGTTATTTTTCTAATCTGAGGATAAACAGAAGTCAATAATTGATATAAAGCTTTTTTGCTATATATGGGGAAATAAGATACGCTATTAGGAAATCCCAACCCTTCCCTGTTTCTATGCCTCTTTAAAACAAATTGTGCTATTCCTCTGAGTTTCTTAATTTTCTTGTTTAATAAATACATAATTGTGTATTTTCAAGATGTGTAAAATGAAGACTATAATAGGTCTGTAAGTTATTTAGTTGAAGGGTCATAACTGATAGACTTGAGAAGACATTTAGAGGGGAGAGAGTGAGATACATTCCTTGGGGAAGGCAGAGCACAGTTAGTGGTTTGTTAGCCTGCTTGTGTGACCAGAGCTGTCTGTTATGTGAGCATTGCTAAAAGGTGAAACATTATTTAATGTTTACTGTAGGTATTTAATGTTTGTGCTAAGTATGTTTAAGATGGCTTTCCAATCCTGTTAGATGCCTGTATACATTCGGCTCTGCCATTTTCTTTATCAGATAAAGTAAATAAATCTGACCATCGTGGCTGGAAGGGGGACAACCTTGAGATGAGAACTAGAAGAAAATTTCTAAATGATTTCATCTTATATAGGGCCTTGTACTGAGGGAGATCTAGTCAAAAGAGCTACAGATGAAAGAAGGCAATAGGATGTGAGACTTCAGTTATTTTTAACTTGGTCAGAGTGGGTTAGGGTTTGCATCTTATAAGGAAATGGTACTTCCTGATCGGCAACTTAATGCACAGCTTCCCTGCCATTATGGGAAGATGTTATTCCATAGTGGAGAGGAAATAATAGGATTTTTCCCCACGGGAGTCTGTTGAAGGCAACTAATCTTTTTTACTGTGAAAATGTAATTATACACTTTTTTAAGAGAGATATGTAGCTCTAAAACCAAACCACTTTTCCTTCTCCTGCCTGGAGAAGGAAATAAAACCTCAATTCTCATGATGTTTATCCAGCACTATTAAATGAAAGCTTTTTAACTTGCAGTTAACTACCCCAGTGGAACTTATTTGTTAAATTATGTTTTTAAGTAAAATACTGCCTCAGAAGACAGTGATCTGACAACTGTCTTGTAAGTGGTTCTACTTTTTATACACAAATTTGAACACTTCTTTTTGGGGGGTTTTGATTGGATGGGGCCATCTCAAAGGTGCTCATACAGGTTTCGCAGCAGCCTCTGTGCTCAGGTACAGATACAGGTACAGCAGAGACAGATATGGATAACTGCTACCCAATGTGGTGTTGTGTGTCAAATCAGGATCAGCTGTATATAAGGCAAGCCCCATACTGTCTCTTTCCACAAATTTGAGCACTTCCTAGCGTCCAAAGAATTTTACTTTTTGCTTTTTTGGGTCACACCTGGCAATGCTCAGGGGTTTCTTCTGGATCTGCTCTCAGGAATTACTCCTGGCGGTGCTCAGGGGACCATCCGGTTCAGGGATCGAACCCGGGTCAGCCACTTGCAAGGCAAATGCCTTACCCGCTGGACTATCGCCGGCCCCCAAAGAATTTTTTTAAAGTACAGAAAGTTTTTGGGGGGGCGGGGCGATAGCACATCAGGTAGGGTGTTTGCCTTGCAGTGCTTTACCTGGGTTCGATTCCCAGCATCCCATATGGTACCCTGAACACCACTTGAGTAATTCCTGAGCAAAGAGCCAGGAGTAACCCCTGAGCATAGCCAGGAATGAAAAAAAAAAGCAAAATAATAATAATGTACAGAAAATTTTTTTTTAGAAATGGGTACATAAGAGCCAGGTATGGTGATTCAGAGACTCACAGACATGGGACAGAGCTGCTGCCGGCTCTCCCTGTGTCCAGCTGCTCACAAGGCATCCGGGAGGGATGGCAGGTTCTAGTCCTGGCCAACCACCCCAGCAGAGCCTTGCAACAAACCAGGCGATCCCCACTCCATGAGGGGCCACGTTTTTCCACATCCGGACTTCCTCTACTCAGAAATCCACCAAGCAAAGAGCCTATCACAGCCTGGCTCGTGCGGCCTCTCTTGCGGATGCCAGTTCATCAATAAATGCTGGATTTAGAGGTGACTACAAGAATATGCTACCCGCACAGCAGAGCCTGGCAAGCTACCCGTGTCATATTTGATATGTCAAATACCAGTAACAATTATAGACCTCATTCCCATGACCTTATGGAATTGTTTGAGGCTCTTTATGTTCCTGGAGCAAGCAGGTGCCCTTGGGCTCTACTAGCATGAGACAAGACATATGGAGATGTTAGTGGTGCCCGCTTGAGCAAATCGATGATGAAGGAAGACAGTGATACAGTGGGTGCATAAACTGTTATAAGAAAGACTGCATATTTCTGACACCAACACCCCCAACCTGTATTTTTTCTAAATATAACTATTTGCTATCAGGCATTGTGTGTGCGTGTATGCGTGTGTGTGTGTATGCGTGTGTGTGTGTATCTTCCTGATTATTTCCAGTTTCACCCCCAAACTAAACAACATGAATGCTAGCTCTATGCACAAATGGCTGGCACCATAATTTTCTAAAAATTATAAACTATTTATATTATGTACAATTTTTCCATTCTAAGAAACCTCTGAGTGGCTTGTAAAGGATAGAGGACAGTCCCAGTTTCACAAGACACCCAGAGGATGGCTCTTCCCTCCTGTGAAAACATTTGTTCTTGGAAACATCCCTTTCTCCCCATTCTCCAAAAAAGATGCCTCAGGGCAAGAGAAAATGGGGACCCCAGAGAGGAAGGCATTCACATCAGTGAGATCCTAAAGGATCAGTAGGGCCGGCCCATAGTATTCATTTAAATAAATAAATATATTTAATTTTTTTTTTGTTTTGGAAGAGCCCCCCATCCCCCACACCAAGCACTCAGGTGTGCCATATGGGTGTCCTGGTCAGGTGCCTGACCTGCTGTTATATTTCTTTCCACCCTAAGGACTTTCATAGCAAAGAATGTTCTGGGTGCAGGCTGCTGAGAAGTGAGATTTCCTTAGCCTCCTAGTCTTCCTAGTCACCTCACAACAGTGAGTGGGGCTTGGGTTTAAAACCCCACTATGGGCCAGTCCCGTCCCCCACCCAGGATAATGTGTGATCAATAAATAATTACACACATGAAAAATTCAAATGGCAAAATGGTTGGAAAAGATCACTTTGGACAGGACCTAAGACTGAAAGTAGGTAAACAAAAGGATATACTTGTCTACACCCAGTGCTCTGCCCCTGGATGATTGATTGTCTGACATAGAAAAGGATTGGGCCTCCTGGGATGAACTCTGGCTAGCTACCTGTGGTGTATTCGATATGCCAAAAACCGTAACAATAATGGACCTCATTCCCAATGAATGGAGATGTTACTGGCGCCTGCTCGAGCAGATGGATGAACAATGGGAAGACAAGTGATACAAGTGATTTATATATATATATATATATATATATATATATATATGTGTGTGTGTGTGTGTGTGTGTGTGTGTGTGAGATACAAGGAATATATATACAAGTGATATATATAAGTGATCACTGTCACTGTCTTCCCTTTCATCATCGATTTGCTCGAGCGGGCACCAGTAACATCTCCATATGTCCTGTCTCCTATTAGTAGAGCCCAAGGGCATCTGCTTGCTCCAGGAACATAAAGAGCCTCAAACCATTCCATCAGGTCATGGGAATGAGATCTATAATTGTTAGTGGTATTTGGCATATCTCGAGGGTGGCACTGAAGAGTTTTGGTGAGATGGTATCACCCTGTCGAACCCCTCTTTTGACATCAATGATCACTTCTTTGTAGAATGGTGAGATCCTGGTGGTGAATCCGTAATACAGCTCACGAAGGATCTTGATGTATTGGGTTTGAACACCCTGTTTGACTAGGGCTTCGATGACTGCTTCAGTCTCCACAGAATCAAAGGCTTTCTGTAAATCAATGAACGTGAGACAGAGTGGCATCTTGTACTCCCTACAAACCTCAATGAGCTTGGTTACTGTGTGGATATGGTCGATTGTGCTGAATCCTTTCCGGAAACCTGCTTGCTCGCATGGTTGACCTTCATCTAGTGTTCTGCTAATCTTGTTCAGGATGACTCGTGTAAACAGCTTGTAGATGACAGACAACAGGCAGATGGGGCGATAGTTGCCGATGTCATGAATGTCTCCCTTCTTGAACAGTAGAACTGTCCTGCTGGTTTTCCATTGGGAGGGCACCTTGCATTCGGACAGGTAGCGTGTGTATTGATGAGTACCGACGGCAGATTCTTCAGATGTTCGGGTCTGACTTTTGTCTGTGCCTGGTGCTGTTCCCTTCTTTACCGATGAGATGGCATGTCGGATTTCAGAAGGGAGAACGTTGGGAATGACATATCCATCCTGTGGAATTTGGTATGTGGGCAGGTGGATGTGGCTATCAGCTTCGCTGATGACATCGTTCTAATAACACCAAACATTAGCCAAGCAGCACAAATGCTGGCTGACTTTGACCGAGAATGTGGAAAGGTAGGTCTACAGCTGAATCTGAAGAAAACTATGTTCATGAGAAATGAACTAGTTCCAGAGGCCCCATTCACTCTCAATGGAACAAACATCTCTGAATGCAGCAGTTATGTGTACCTAGGTCGAGAAGTCAACATGATGAACGACCTAAAACCTGAGCTGCGCAGGAGGAAGAGAGCGGCATGGAATGCCTTCAAAGGCATCGAAGAAATAGCTAAAAGGACAAAGAACCTCCGGCTCCGGGCACATCTCTTCGACTCCACCGTTCTTCCTGCATTAACATACGCCTCAGAGACCTGGGCCCTACGAAAGCAGGATGAGAATGCTATTCGGGTCTCCCAGAGAGGCATCGAAAGAGCTATGCTTGGAATATCACGTCTCACTCAAGTGAGAGAAGGAATCCGGAGTTCTGACCTCCGTCGCTATTCCAGAATCAGGGGACGCTGTCTCGTTTGCCAAGGCATCGAAAATCAGATGGGCTGGACATGTAATGCGATTTGGAGACAACCGCTGGACTAGAGCCGTTACCGACTGGATCCCACGGGATGTCAAAAGATCACGTGGCCGCCCACCTACAAGATGGTCAGACTTCCTTGTTAAGACCCTGAAGGAACGGTTTGAGGCTCTTCATATTCCTGAATCAACCAGATGCCATTGGGCTACATTGGCACGTGATAGGGTCCAATGGAAATGTTACTGGCGCCGCTGGAGCAAATCGATGAATAACGGGATTCAAGTGATCAAGTGATCAAGTGATTTGGCATATCAAATACGAAATGGGTAGCTTGCCAGGCTCTGCCGTGGGGGTCGCATACTATTGTAGTCACCTCTGATTTCCAGCATTTATTGATGAACCGCTTGGCTGCAAGTGGCCGCACGAGCCGGGCTGTGATAGGCTCTTCTGCTGGGTGGAGTTCTGACAAGAGGGAAGTCTGGATATGGAAAATGGTGGCCTTCATGGAGTGGTGGGTGGTCTAGCTTCTTGCCAAGCTCTGCTGGGGTGGCGAGTCAGGGCTAGACCATTTAATATAATTAAATATACATAAAATCAGGTGATCATATCAACCAATGCAAAGATACCGACGAAATTCCAAAAATCACTCACAAAAAAAAAAAATTAACAATTACTTGTCCAGGTATGCGGTACCGGCGGTTATGCTTACCAGGCTTCCTTGGCGCTGGAGTTGAGGTCCCTTCCCCCAGTTTGGTAACCTCCAGAAGGCCCAGTGAGCCCACCCAATACTGCTGTTGGCGCTGTTACCCATGATCCAGGGACACAGATGCACAAAAGCGCTTCTGTTAGCTCTTCCCATGGCACACAGTCACAAAGGGGCCACGTGATATCTCAAGGCCTGGTATAGTGATGCACCAGGTATCCCATCACATTTCATAGAACCAAATATTGGGCACCCAATCACAAGTCTGTGGGCACAATGCGTGGTGTGTGGGAACATATCGATACTTTTCTGTACAGCAGGCTCAAAATGGCTCAATGGAGATTTAATGATCTCCATTGACTTTGATCTGAGAATATATTAATTGACAATATTTAGAGAATTAACTCCAACAAGCAGTATAAAATAGAATATTCAGTGTATGTGTAGGACAAGTTCAAACCGAAGTTGAGAAAAATTTGATATAAGTATTTTCTGTAGAAGCTATGGTAGTGGGTCTGGAGTTGACTAGTAGAAACCCACTACATTCTAGAAACTCAGAAAGTGAATGCAAGTACAGAAATCGGCCAGATTCACACATAACCAACCCAGAATAAAAGTCGTGACTTTATTGATGCCATCCTCTAAGGGGAATGAAATGTTCAATAAAATTAGTGCCAACTAAGGGAGCAGGCATGGGGATGGGGGAATGTGGAAAATGAGGGTCGCCGGTGGTGGTGGGGCACACTGGTGGTGGAATTGGTGTTGAAAGATGAATCTTTCTAACAACTGTATAGTGAAAAACTTTATACTTTGTAAATCACGATGTTTAAATAAAGTTTAAAAAAACTATTAACAAAAACAGTTAAGACAGTGTGAGACAGTATAAGAAGCCATCCTTAAGACAGCAACAGTCATCTACAGAAAACTCAATCAGTACCACTCTAAAAATGGTGAAAACTAAAATCACTCTCGAGATCAGATCACAAAGAAAAGGTTACTATTACTCAATAGTGTTTGAAGTGATACAGGTGATATATATGTATATATATGATGTATATATATGTGTGTGTATATATACATTTTATATATATGTATATATATTTTTATTTTATATATATATATATATATATATATATATATATATATATATATATATAAAATGCCCGGTAGCAAATATTTATGTATGTGAAAGTTTTGGCCCAGTATACAATAATGGTTTTGCTTAGGTGAGTGTTATCTCCCTCACCTGCTCCTACGTAGAGTTTGGAGCAAGAAAAAGAAAGCGTGTTCTTTATTCTTTAATGGGGGGCAAGTCTGAAGAACTCCCGAGAACTCTTTTCTCTGAAGATTAAGAGCCCACATACAGTTAAATTCATGGCAGAAATCTTTGAGGTTAAATAAAGAGAGACACGCCAGTAGATTGTTTCTAATCATGGAGTAACACTAGGTCAGGGGACATTAAGGGAGCTTGGAAGAGGATCTAGCCCTGTTGTGAGCATGACCTCAGTGACTTTAAGATCTTATGTAAGTTTATGGAGTAGAAGTTCGAATATCACATTTACCTGGCAGGAGAGATAACATAATCACAGAAGATGGACATTTGCTCCTGAAAATTTAGAATTGTATGATAAAACTGGGTAGAAGGATTTGTAGCTTATATTGAACATCGAGCATTATGGATCTAAAAATGTCTGTTGATTTCTAAGGTGATGAGAGATTTATCAGAGCAGGGCCTTTACAATTAAACATTTTCACACATGTTCCCTGCAAGCTCAGCTTCATATAATAAATGGTGGATATAGAGTAAAAGTGTGGTTATAGGGGGCCCAGCCTTTAAAGCACCTTTTGTTTTCTACCTGTTCAGATAGAGCTGATTATTTTTGCTTTTTTGAGGAAGTTTAATTCTGGAGAATGATCCTTTATTTCAGTGGACCCGACCCAGATTATCTAGGAACTTCTCTGTGACATCTGTTATTAGTAAAAAGTAGCTTTCAAAGGAAGATTTATAATGGAAAACTTTGATGAAACATATCTAGTTACAGTCACATTTCTGAAGTCCATCTAATTAGTTTGCGGTGAAAATTCAGGCAAAAATCACACATGTGTTTATTTGGCTGTAGAGTCTGAATTTTTCTGGAAATCAGAGCACTTAAAACACTAATATGATTAGGGATTATAATGAAAAGGAATACACACTTTGCTTTGTGCATTAATGTATTTGATAGAATGGCTAATTGTACCTTGAGCTAGTATCAATGAATGTGAACCTTAGTTCATTTATACTTCATACTTCAAAATGTCTAGTTTAGTGTGTTAATTGAGCTTTCATTTACTTTTCCAAGGTTGTATAGCCACATGAAAGATGCTATAGTTTTTTTTCATTGCTTAAGTCACCCACTACGTTTTCCTTTGCCATAACCTCAGAAATAAAAGTAAAATTTCATAAGTAAATATGGGGTGGAGGGTGGAAAACAGTTTCTTTACAACCACTCCTATAACCTGAATTTATTTGGAAAAAGTACAGTGATGGATTTTATCATCAAGGAACCACAGTTTAGGTGGATCAGTGAGACTAGTATCTATTTAGGTATGTGTACTCAAAGGAAGTTTATGAATGTGTGTATGTGTATGTGTTATCTGAACCTCAGGCATTTGAAAAAAAGTGATGGTTTATCCTTAGATTTCTAGAGGTTTAATTTTGTATCTCTTGTTGTCTGGGATGTACTCCTCCAGTTTGTACATTGGTGGGAGTGACTATAAGTATCGGCTGACCAGTGGAGATATTTGAAAATAGACAGCAGTAAATTTGGTTTCAGTTGATTATGTGTGTATCTGTATACACATGGATAAATTAAAATTTAGTAAATGCAATAAATTAAAAATTCAAAAAGTTTAGTAAAATTGATTTTAATTTTATAGAATTATAAATAGGATATGGCTTTTATTATTTATGTACAATATAAATATGTATCACTGTCCTCCCATTCATCATCAATTTGCTTGGTGGGCACCAGTAACATCTCCATATGTCCTGTCTCATGCTAGTAGAGCCCAAGGACATCTGCTTGCTCCAGGAACATAAAGAGCCTCAAACCATTCCATCAGGTCATGGGAATGAGGTCTATAGTTGTTTCTGGTATTTGGCATATCAAATACGACACGGGTAGCTTGCCAGGCTCTGCCGTGCGGGTAGTATACTCTTGTAGTCATCTCTAAATCCAGTATTTATTGATGAACCACATAGAGAGACAATATGCATCATACATAGGTTAGATAACATTAATTACCACCTCATACAATAAGCCTTCCTGAGAGAATATAAGCAGAATATAAGATGTCATAGCATTTGGAAAGTTGGGCATAATCCAGCCAGAGTGATCCTGAAGCCTTTATAAATTACTCCATGAAACTATCATATTCAACAAATTTTGTATTAAGAGTTTGTCGTCTATGGGGTCAGCACGATAGTACAGCAGCAAGGGTGTTTGCCTTGTACTTGGCCTATCTGACTTTAATCCCGGGCATCCCATATGGTTCCCTGAACACCGCCAGGAGTAGTTCCTGAGTGCAGAGCCAGGAGTAACTCCTGAGAATCACCAGGTTTACCCAAAAAGCTGAAAAAGAAAAGAAAATAATTTATTTGTCTATGTGTCTGCAATATGTTATCAAGGGCCTTTCAAATTGCATGTATCTTTCGAGGAGTAAAAGGTCACAGTGAGGGGGTGGACAGAGACTTCAGGACTGTGCTGTTTGCTTTGCATTTGTCCAACTGGCTGTGATTCCTAGCACTACATAGGGTCCTCTGAGCACTGCTACTAGTCATCCCCCGGACTCAGAGCCCGGAAGCAGGAAGCCCTAAGCACTGCCAGATGTACCCTCCAAACAAAACAAGTGATTGACGCATACGGGGCCATGCTTTTCTGTTTATAAAATTTAGCCATTACATTTTTTGATGTCTTGTTAATAGTAAACATAATCTTCTTTATGTAAGCTACATTTTTAGTAATGTAATTTTGTTTCTTTTCTGATGATGCAGTATTATCTGCATAGCTCCAGAGCATAAAATAAGCCTCTATGTTCTGCATTCTAGTCTCACTCACAGCCGTCCTACCCCTCCACAAGTCTGTACATGATAGGTAGTGAGTGGGAGGTGGGAGTGGGTGGCTGGCTATGTGATTTGCAGCGGTGTTGGGGGAACTGAGCAGATGGTTGTGATAGCCATGTGTTATGAGATTCCCGTGGGAGTTGATGGTGGTGACAGGCGACTCACAATGTGCTATTTACAGTTTGGGTTTGCAGTCTTTCAGTGACATCTGAATGCTCTTTAGCAACTGCTTTCATTACTGCCTTTCGAGGAGCTGCTAATTGAAAATGAAATTGTGGGTGGGCTTTAAGGCAGGCACAAACACTGTGGTAACTGTTCCTTGAGAACTGTTGGATATCTTGATACCCAATTTGTAATATTTTTAAAGGAGGAAAGGCCAAATATGTTTCCAGATTTGATATGTCTGCATAGACAGAATTGGCTATTTTATCCTGTCCAGAGAGCCAGATTTGCATTCACTGGGCTGGAAACCACACCATCTGCCCACCTCTGGGTGTCAGATGTGGTTTTCCATAAATGCATTTAAACCTGCACAACTGTAAGGTTCTTATATAAATCTATTAACATCTTCATAGTGTTTTAGCTTTTTTCCTTCTGCTTTTCTGGTTACACCTGGCAATGCTGATGGTTTACTTCTGCCTCTGCACTCAGGATTTACCTCTGGCAGTGCCCGTGGGACCATGTGGGATGCTGGGGCTTGAACTCGGATGAGACACTTGCAAGGCAAATGCCCTCCCTGCAGTATTAGCACTTTGGCCTCAGTGATCCATGCAGTTACTTGATCACTTGACATCCCGTTTTCATCGATTTGCTCTAGCGGGCACCAGTAGCATTTCCATTTGACCCTATCACGTGTCAGTGTAGCCCAATGGCATCTGGTTGTTTCAGGAATACGAAGAGCCTCAAACTGTTCATTCAGGGTCTTGACAAAAGTCTGACCATCTTGTAGGTGGGCGGCCACGTGATCTTTTGACATCCCGGGGGATCCAGTCGGTAACAGCTCTAGTCCAGCGGTCATCTCCAAATCGCATTACATGTCCAGACAATCTGATTTTTGATGCCTTGGCAAATGAGACAGCGTCCTTGACTGGAACAACGACGGAGGTTGAAACTCCGATTCCTTCTCTCACTTGAGTGAGGTGCTATATTCTAAGCATAGCTCTTTAGATTCCTCGTTGGGAGAACCGGATAGTGTTCTCATCCTGCTTTCTCAGGGACCAGGTTACTATGCAGTCACTATGTAGTAGGAAATGCTTATCTAATACCTAGAACTTCGAGATAGTGTATTCAAGTTCTCTAATACAACTTTTCTGTTCATAACCCACTTTCTTTGATTTCGTTCTGTTGAATGCAATTATAGACATTAGGCATAGTCAGAAAAGAAGAAAATTATGGAACTGATTATGCTTGGACAATAGAAAGTATCCTTGGTCCCATTTGGTTACCATGATCTATGGGATTGTGATTCATATTTCTTTTTTAGAATTTAGATAAAGCATCAGTAGCATTTTTCAAATGTTAGATTTTTAAAATAATTTATATTAAATTCACAAAAGAGTTTTCAAGGGAAACTAGTGACCAAGGAATTATTGGTCACATGAATATATTCATATTTAATTCAGTTAATTGAATATGAATATAAATGCATTATTACTACATTGGGGTTTTTCTTATGAACACTATAATGACAGATATAATACAAAGCCATATTAAATTAAATTATCTAAAAATTCATTCGTATTTTGGGCTGGGAAATTCCAAATAATGCTCAGTGAGTTCAGTAACCACTGAGTTCAGTGGCACCCTATATGATTCCCTGAGCTCCACCAGGATGATCCTTGAGTATAGAGCCAGGAATCAGCCCCATTTTCCCCCCAAAACAAGAATTAAATAGAGATTTAAAGGAAAATGCTTAAATAAAACCTGTGACAGATTTTCATAGTTTTAGATTACGTTTCATTTGAAAATGATTTTGTCAGTGCTATTTTTTGACGGCGATGTTTATTATACTGTGTGGTAATGGCATTTGAATATACACATATTTAAAATTTTATCTAATTATGTATATTGATTATGTGAATTCAAAATTTTTATTGTAGACTTGTTATCTATAATATTGTGGTTCCTGGGCATATAATTCCAGCGCCATCCCCATCACAATTATTTACATTTTTACGTACTAATAAACCTGGAAAGAAATCAACTCTAGGTATTTTTCTGGAAGTGTATTAGCTGATCACATAGTGTAAACAGAATTATGAAAATAGCAAAAAGTGCAGTGAAATCACTGAATTGCTTTAATAAGCAGTCTTATGAGCAAGCTACTGTGAATGAAACACAACATCCCTTTTGTTTGCAAGATAGACACATTTAAAGTTTAAAAGAACAAATAATAGAATTAAAGTGTTATATGTATATGTTAGGTTTATGACAGAAATATCATTGAAGAATAAAGGTGATGGTGGGAATAGATGAAAGAATATGCTGATAAAATTGTGGTTACATGTTAAAAATTGTTGTTGTTCTATAAGTTTCTAAAAGATACAAGTTTCTAAAAGATGTAGATACAAGTTTCTAAAATATTTAAATATGAAGAGTGAAGTAAGTTTAAAAAAAATACTGTCTCCCTTTGTCAGTTTTCAGCTGTGTGGCTGCCTGATACTT
The DNA here is from genome assembly GCA_021461705.1 of Cryptotis parvus. NCBI lineage: Eukaryota > Metazoa > Chordata > Mammalia > Eulipotyphla > Soricidae > Cryptotis > Cryptotis parvus. Next base: position 21,388 of record JAJIBD010007708.1, on the reverse strand, counting down.
TAGGTACAGAACCAGTTCAGAAGCTCTGACTTCCCTTTACTCTTCAAACTGTTTCTAAGCACTGCGCTTAGGAAGCTGAGCCAACCCTTCTCTGCTCCTCTAATTCTCTGTGCTGCCAGGCTCTCTGTTCCTCCAACTTACTCCTGCCAGCCAGGCTGAGAACCCAGTCTCAACTGACTCAACTGTTTTTCCAAAGTCTTATATATCCCCATAATTTGGATATTGGGCATCCCTTTAAGATCCCTTAATCTGTTTTATTTTCTGAGGTATCAGTTACTTCTGCATTGGGTTATATTCTGAACATTTACTAATTTATTGCTTTTACAAAATAGTATTGGCAAAAATGTTTCTGCAAAATGATACAGATTTGATTTTATAAAATTAATGTTTTCCTAATAGCTGATTTGGGATAGGAATGACAAGAATGAACTTTATAGAATAGTTATGTTAACTCCTTGAATCTCCCAGCTCACTCAAAAGCCACACTTTTCTACTACTTATAATTGGATTTATTTCTTTATTTAAGTTCTACTTCTCTTTTCATTCAATTCAGCAATGGTGTATAACTCTTAAGGTTTATGGATTTCTGACTTATGTATACTACAAACAGTTGTGACGTTTGTTCGAGTATTGTGGGGCACGTCTGAATAAAATTTGAAAACATTTTATACATACCATTAGCTGTTTTCTTTATTGTTAAGAAAGCTTTGGTTTCATAAAACATTGTACTTGAATTTCTGGCCTTGGTTATGCAAATCTCAGAGGAGCTATTTTCCTTCCTAAAACCAAACAGAACAAAATTCTTAGAAGAATTTTATTTTTGGGTCATACCCGCAATGCTCAGGGGTTTCTCCTGGCTCTGCACTCAGGAATTACTCCTGGCGGTGCTCGGGGACCATATGGGATGCTGGGGATCGAACCCGGCCGGCACAGACCAGCCACATGCAAGGCAAACACCCTACCCACTGGACTATCGCTCTGGCCCCAAGATTCTTAGAAGAATTTTTGCCTAAGTCGCAAAACCTATTCTTAATTCCCTGAGGTGTGTCAACAGTAGGTGGTGTTTGTCTTTACTGTATTGCTATGAGACCAGAAATCTTGTTCCCCTGGAGAAGGGTACAGATGATGTACTAACAGTTGCTGATGAAATTATAGCACCATATCAGCAGGACTATTAATAACCCTAGAATTGAAAATAATACGATCAGAAGATTTCTCTCAGATGTAATGATGATAGGAAAAGCCATGATTGTCAGGGAAATTCTTTTTTTTTTTTTTTTTTTTTGGGTGGAGGGTGCGTGTTGGAACACTGTAGAACCAAAGCTCTACATGAGCATCTTTCAATTAAAAAAAAGGTGGAATCTACCACAAACATGTGGGAATCAGAGGTTAGGTAAGACAGAGAAGGGAACAGTGTGCTAATATTTTTTTTTAATTTTTTATTATACCACCGTGAAACACACAGTTACAAAGGTGTTCATAATTGGTTCTTGGTAATACAGTATTCCAGCACCCATCCCTCCACCAGTGCCCCATTTCCACCACCAATGTACCCCCCCCCTCCCGTCCCCCACCCGCCTTAATAGCAGGTACCCCAGTTTCCTCTCTTTCTCTCTCTATCTCTCTCCCTGTCTCTGCATCTCTCTCCCTCTTATTTTACACATTATGGCTAGCCCTGTCAGGGAAATTCTTGGGTAACCTTCCTAGGAAGGATTGCTAGAGGGTCCAGTGATACTTCCTGAAGTGTAAGACACCCACTTGCATAATTTGTCATCCTCTGCCCCTAGACTATTTCACAAATTAAAAAAAAAAGATTGATGTACCATGATTTACAAAGTTAGTGATAGTTGCACTTCAGGCACACAACAGTTCAACACCAATCCTTCCCATGTCAGCTCCACTTCACCAGTGTCCCCTATTCCCTCCCATCCCAACCTCTATCCCTGCCTGTCACTTAAGGGTTAAATGTTTGTTAGTTTTTTTTTTTAGCCACACCTGGCTGTGCTCAAAGGTTACACTTGTGTCTGTACTCAGGGATCACTCTTAATAGGGCGGAGGCCAAATGGGGTGCTAGGGAGTGGACCCAGGGTGACTGCATGAGTGCAAGCAAGTGCTATATTTGCTGGACTGTTGTTCTAGCCCCAAGACTATATTTCTGAATGAATATTGCAGCTGGGAGCTGGCGAGGTGGGCAGCAGTGTCACTGTGCAGTTGTGTGTGGAAGGTTTCACACAGTGTAGACTGTCTTGTCTGAGTTTCATATTGGGAAGAAAATTGACATTCTAGAATACAAACTTCTTCCTTTCTGTATTTTTTGTTTGCTTAGGGGGCCACTTGAGTTTGCTCTCCAAGTTACCAAATACCTGCGCTGCTGCTCCCTCGGGCTCTGTTCGCTGACTGTTCTCTTCACTTTGATGCTTTTCTTGTCTGGGTCCTTACAGTACAGGTCAGCATGGTCTCAATATTTCCTGGTGTGCTCTCTGTAAAAATACTTCAGTGATGCCCATTTAACTCCTAATTCTTCTCCAACATTCCTTCTCTCTGCCTCACTCGCTCCATTCTCAGTAACTACCAAACTGGGATCACGGTTGCTTTGATTTGAAGGAGCCTTTTCACGTAGCTTTGCTATGCTCAGGTTATCCTGGCCATCTTTAACAGTCATATTTGTCTTTCTACAGCAGTTCAGTTTTCCTTGGAGTTAATTTTGGTTTTGGAACTTCCATATCTTTTCTTATAACAAAATATTCCTAGAAGTTGTCACCTAATGAGGGAGGACATTTTGAGAAGGAAAAGGACATAATTATTAATTATCTGGGAGACAAAGCATAAACCAAGACTTCTAGGAAGGCAGGATATGCGGTCACTCTCTGATTGACTCTTGACTTTTCTCTGCAGTGACCTGCTTTCAAGGTCGCAGTGTACCAGCCTTTCTCCTCAGTGCCAGGACATAATGCCGTGACACAAAAAGGGCCAGATACCTATTGCCCAACAGGGAGTGACCCCTGAGAAACAGCTGCTGTCCCCAAGACACTGTTTCCCACCACACTCTTGAACCTTTTTAACCTGTTCATACTCTTGCCGTGTGGTATAATATATTTAGTTATATATGTTCAGATATGTCTTTTCAATGACTTAGTGGTGTATCCAAATTAAAATTCAGACTTCTAGAAGCTGAATTATTTGGGTATCCAGTTCTCTGTGTCTTCAGATACCCCCCCACCCCCACTCCCTGGCTCTTGCCCCTCTAACCTTTCTCTGTTTCCTGATTCTGGTCTCTCCCTCGAGCTCTTTGCTCCTGAAGTGGACCTCCTCGTGCTCTGTCCCTGTGGTGCTCCTTCTCTCCTGTAGGCTGAGATGAAACGTCCTTTTCTTCTAGAGGGATTGCTGACCCTGCTGTTTACTTCTAGGCTCTGGCTAGAGTCATTTCTCCCTGTACTCAATGCTAAAAGCTTCTGACATATAGCCTAATTTATAATTGCACATTTTTATTTTCTTCAGTCTTCATTAATGTCTGCCTTATTTGCTGGTCTCTAAAGGTTTCCAAAGGGAAATCTCCCATTTCCATTTTCTCTACCATAATGTTTGTAAACAGCATTGATGGGGCATAGAAGAAAGAGTTCAGCAACGAAAGTACCTGATGGTTGGAATGAATTTTTTTCCGGTAGGTTTTATTCTAATAACATGTTGTTGTCGCAATCTGATGTTAATTACTTACAGAGAAAGAAAATCCAACACAGTATAATCTTTGTTTCTCTTTTGGAAATTACAGCTGTAAAATGAGATGCTGGCCCTTTGGGTGGATGGTGTCTCTTACATTCTTGTGGAATGTGTAAGCAGTCTGTTGTTACGGTCTTTTGGTGTTCAGGATAGTAAAATCAGTGACCTACTGCCTTTCTTATTTTAGAGATAGCCCTAGACAGATGAGCAGTATTGGCAGAGTTGGGTGAGAGTGAGCTGGAATTTATTAAGTGCTCAGTATACATGCTTTGTGTGGGGTTCCACACCCCCCCATGCAGTCTAAGTTATTTTTAGTATCAAAGCATGAGCAGCCTAACTTAGCACTTTCCCCCACATCTCCTTTGTATAAATATTTAGGTTTTTTTTTTTTTTCATTTTAAGTGCCCTAATTAAGTCACTCTCCTCATACTTACTCATTCAGCAAACTTTGGTCAAGTATCATTTCTGCAAACTCCTGAAGGAGGTAAAATTTGGTAGAGACATTCCTATCTCCTAGAGAAATCATTCATGCTGAGGTGGGCAGATTAGATATACTTAAAGAGAGACACGTCACCTTGACACAAGTCACATATTTCTCAGGGGAAAAGGAAGTATAAAGGGGGCACTGTTGAACATCTCTTGTTGGCAGGTGGGACTTCCCAGCAATATACTCAGGTGTTGCTCCAGCTGAGTGCAGTGCAGGGAACCAAAACTGGGCCTCCTGCTTGGAAAACATACCTTTAGCTATTTGGGCCCTCCTGCTGACCCCAGAACGTCCCTTGAGGTTCAAGTGCCTTCAGATGCATACACTAGGTTCCTCTAAAATCATTTCTTTCTCACCCATACCACTTTTCTTGATCTGGCCTTTGCCTGCTAAAGAAGCTTTTACGAATAATACTCTATACTGGTCAAGGCATCAGTAACTATTAGAAACAATGCTGTACTGTTTCTTCATCTTACAAATGAGTAAGAATGCACTCTCGTGTTGGTAACTGGGATACTGTTAACTGTGGGTTGCAGATCATTTCATTGACATACTAATGTCTCTCCAAAGTTACAAGGGACATAAAAATGGGATATTTGTGTTTGTACTTGGCTTAGATCCAGTGGTGCTCAGGGACTCTTCCCAGCTGTATGCTGGGGATCACTTCTGGCAGTCTTCAGGGGACCCCCTCTGCCAGGGATCAGACCCACACCTTCTTCATGCAAACCGTGTGCTTAGGTTGTCGATGCTTTTCTCTGGCCACTAGAGTATCTTTTAGAAATGGTTTTGCTGTGACTGTATCACTGTCTTCCTGTTGTTCATTGATTTGCTCGAATGAGCACCAGTAACATCTCCATATGTCCTGTAGCAAGCAAGTGTAGCTCAAGGGCATCTGCTTGCTCCAGGGACAGGAAGAGCCTCAAACCATTCTTTAGGTCATGGAATTGAGGTCCATAATTGTTACTAGTTTTTGGCATAACAAATAAAACACGGGTAGCTTGCCAGGCTCTGCTCTGTAGGTGGTATACTATCAGTAGAAGGCTCTCATCTCGAGCATTTACTGATAAAACTTATAGGGGAATTATCAAGTTTTCTCTTGGATGGAGCTCTGAGGAACTATGGAGTCTGGATGTTGAGAATGACTGACCGCATGATGTGTGGGTTGCTCTGGCTTCTTGCTAGGCTTACTGGAATGACGGGTATCAGTTACAACCTGCCTAGAACTGTATACAGTGTATAAATATGAAGGATTCTGGGAAGGACCTTATCCTAAAATCAGTATTATTTAAGAATATCCCACAGCCGCGAAGCTGAAGCTTGCCAAAGGAGCTGTGGGTCTGGCGTGGGTGGGTCTCTCATCCAGGGAAGCTGGTATGGAGGTGGAGGAAAGGGCAGGGTCCAAATCTCTGCTCCGAGTCCAGCCAGCGTGGTCCCAACCCCGCACGTGTGAGCAAACCTTTGGAGCAATGGTGGACTCGGCCAGGGGCTGGCCAAGCTCCTTACCGGGAGGTCAGCTCCATGGATTGCTTCCACGTGGGGCCGGCTGAGCAGCACAGCTGTGGGTCTGGAGTGGATGGGTCTGGATCTCTTCCAGGTTGCAGAGGAACTGTGGGTCTGGCGTGGGTGGGTCTCTCATCCGGGGAAGCTGGCATGGTGGTGGAGGTAAGGCGGGGCCCAAATCTCCCACTCCTAGTCCAGCCAGCGTGGTCCCAACCCCGCACATGTGAGCGGTCCTTGGAGCATTGTTGGACTCGGCCAGGGGCTGGCTGACCCCTTATTGGGAAGTCAGCCCCATGGATTGCTTCCACGTGGGGCGGCCTAGCTGCACGGCTGTGGGTCTCGATGGATGAATCTAGATCTCTTCCAGGGTTGCAGAGGAATTGCAACTGCCCGGGTTGCTATGACTAAAAGCGAAAAACCAAAACAAAAGCAGTTGGTTATCTCTTATTCCTGGTTGTCACAGTATTGGAATGTCCCATTTCTATCCATAGAGGGAGATTTTATTTTTCAGCAAAATAAAATAGTTTTATTCAAAGAAATTTACCTGGAGAAATGTGAGCAGAAAGACAGAAGCAGAGTTGAGAGATGTTTTCCAGAGACAACAGAAAGTCTCCAAAAGCTTTTAGGAGAAGGTCATATAAAATTTCTCCTAATTTTGGAGTTCTCTCCTTGCATAAGTCAGTCTGGGTGTTGTCAAGGGAACTCTTGGGACCCTTCATGTTCTTGTGCGCCCATCAGATTCACCGGTAGTTTCTCCTTTGGGAGGGTCCAGACTTCTTTGGGTGGGCTTCCATCCTTCACCTCCAGGCCTGATTATTTGCAACTCAGAGGGTTCTTCATGCCTTTGTACTACTTTAGGGCTTGGCAGGTTCACTTAGTCTTATCATGTCTTTAACAATCATTTCCAGCCTCTGTCCCTCCCACTGTCTGCATACAACATTCCCACTCTAGGGATTTTCACCCCTTAGGATTTTGAGGGGCACATGGGCAAAGGTCTGTCTTTCGTAGCTGCTTCCTGCTAGCAGTGATTGGATTTTCTTTTTTTTTTCAGTTTTTATTTTATTTATTTATTTATATATTTTTTATTATACCATCGTGAGATACAGAATTACAAAGATGTTCATAAGATGTTCATATTTGGGTTTCGGTCATACAGTGTTCCAGCACCCATCCCTCCACCAATGCCCATTTCCCACCACCAATGGCCCCGATTCCCTCCCCCCCCCCTAGCCTGCCTCTATGACAGGTTCTTAATTCCTTTCTCTTTCTTTCTCTTTTTCTTCCCTTCCACATTGTGAATTACAATATGTACATTAAGAGGTCATCATGAGTATCTTTTTGCCTGTATTTAATGCTCAGTTCTAGATTGGTATTAGTACTTTCGACCATTATTAGCACACTGTTCCATTCTCTGTCTTACCTAGCCTCTGACTCCCACACATTTGTGATAATTTCCACCTTTGACAAGACCTCCTGATCCATGTTTCACCTGACCTTGGAGATTGGTATCATAATTTGTACATATAAACATTTATGCCAATGCAGTCATTCTGTATCTGTCTCTCCCCTTCTGGCTAATTTCACTCAACATGATCTCTCATTGGCGACATCGCTGAAGAATACAACTGAATGGTTCAGCACCTCAATGTGTGAAGAATGCCAAAGAGAGAAAGACACAAAAGGACACCTGTCTTCAAAAACTCTGGAGCTCATTCACCAACATGGCAAGGCACCAGCCTCAGGCAACCAAATGCTAACGTCCAAGCTCACAAAGCAGTGCAGAGAAGCCATAAAGGAAGACCTCAGAGAAGAGCAGAAATACTGGAAGATGCAGCGGAAGCCGGGATAAGCATTTGCAACACCTGCCTGTCCTTCGCCAACTATAAGACCAAAATGACTGCCCTCCGACGCCCTAATGGATCTATCATATCTTCCAGAAAGGCAATGGAGAAGATTATTCATGACTTCTACTCAGATCTCTTTGATAGCCACGTCCACCTGGCCACATACCAAATTCTGCAGGATGGATATGTTGTTCCCAATGTTCTCCCTTCTGAAATCCGACATGCCATTTCATCGGTGAAGAAGGGAACAGCACCAGGCCCAGACAAAGTAAGACCTGGAACACGTGAAGAATCTGCCTTCAGTACTCATCAATATGCTGGCTTGGCTCTTCACAAACTAACTGTGTGAATGCAAGGTGCCCTCCCAATGGAAAACCAGCAGGACAGTTCTACTGTTGAAGAAGGGAGACATTCACGACATTGGCAACTATTGTCCCATCTGCCTGTTGTCCGCCATCTACAAGCTGTTCACTCGAGTCATCCTGAACAGGATTGGCAGAACACTAGATGAAGGACAACCATGCGAGCAAGCTGGTTTCCGGAAAGGATTCAGCACAATCAACCATATCCACAAGGTAACCAAGCTCATTGAGGTTTGTAGGGAGTTCAAGATGCTGCTCTGTTTCACATTCATTGATTTAAAGAAAGTCTTTGATTCTGTGGAGACTGAAGCGGTCATCGAAGACCCTAGCCAAACAGGGCTTTCAAACCCAATACATCAAGATCCTTCGTGAGCTGTATTACGGATTTACCTCTAGGATCTCACCATTCTACAAAAAGTGATCATTGATGTCAAAAGAGGGGTGATACCATTTCAGCAAAACTCTTCAGCGCCACCCTCGAGAACATCATGTGACAATTAGAATGGGAAGGAATGGGAGTGAAGATAGATGGTTGGCAACTACACCACCTATGCTTCACTAATAATATTGTTCTAATAACACCAAACATTAGCTAAGTGGCACAAATGCTGGCTGACTTTGACCGAGAATGTGGAAAGATAGGTCTATAGCTGAATGTCAACAAAACTATGTTCATGAAAAATGAACTAGTTCCAGAGGCCTCATTCACTCTCAATGGAACAAACATCTCTGAATGCAGCAGTTAAGTGTACATAGGTCGAGAAGTCAACATGATGAACGACCTAAAACCTGAGCTGCACAGGAGGAAAAAGAGCGGCATGGAATGCCTTCAAAAACATCGAAGAAATAGCTAAAAGGACAAAGAACCTCTGGCTCCGGGCACATTTCTTCCACTCCACCATTCTTCCTGCATTAATATATGCCTCAGAGACCTGGTTCCTACGAAAGCAGGATGAGAATGCTATTCGGGTCTCCCAGAGAGGAATCGAAAAGAGCCATGCTTGGAATATTACGCCTCACTCAAATGAAGGAAGGAATCCAGGGCTCTGACCTCCATCACTGTTCCAGAGTCAGGGACGCTGTCTCATTTGCAAAGGCATCGAAAATCAGATGGCTGGACATGTAATGCGATTTTGAGACGACTGCTGGACTAGAGCTGTTACCAACTGGATCCCACGGGATGTCAAAAGATCACATGGCCGCCCACCTACAAGATGGTCAGACTTCTTCCTCAAGACCTTGAACGAACGGTTTGAGGCTCTTCATTTTGCTGAAGCAACCAGATGCCATTGGGCTATACTGGCACATGATAGGATCAAATGGAAATGTTTCTGGTGCCCACTCTAGCAAATTGATGAATAATGTGATGTCAAGTGATCCAAATCTCTCCATGTCCGTCCATTTATAGGCAAATTTCATAACTTCCTTTTTCCTAACAGCTGCATAGTATCCCATTGTGTAGATGCTCCAAAGCTTCTTTATCCAGTCATCGATCTCGGACACTCTGGTTGTTTCTAGATTCTGGCTATTGTGAATATTGCTGCTATGAACATAAAAGTAGGGAAGGTGTTTCTGCTGTGTATTTTTGGCTTCCCAGGGTATATTTCCAGGAGTGATAAGGCTGGGTCAAATGGGAGTTCAATTTCTAGTCTTAGAGGACTGTCCATATTGTTTTCCAGAAAGGCTGTACCATTCGACATTCCCACCAACAATGAATGAGTGTCCCCTTTTCCCCCCATCCATGCCAGCACTTATTGTTCTTAACTCTTTTGGATATGTGCCAGTCTCTGTGGTGTAAAATAATATCTCATTGTTGCTTTGATTTGCATTTCTCTGATGATTAATGATGATGAGCATTTTTTCATATGTCTTTTGCCATTTGAATTTCTTCCTTGTTGAAGTTTCTGTTCATTTCTTCTCCCCATTTTTTGATGTGGTTGGTTGTTTTCCCTATTGTAAAGTTCTACCAGTGCCTGATATATCCTGGATATTAATCTCCTGTGAGATGGGTATTGGGTGAATATTCTTTCCCATTCTGGGGACTGTCTTTGTATCTTGATCGCTGTTTCTTTTGAGGTGCAGAAGCTTTTTAGTTTCATGTAGTCCCATATGTTTATCTTTTCTTCTAATTGCTTTGTTAGTAGTGTTTCAAATTGAAGATGCCTTTAGCTTCAATTTTATGGAGGGTTTTCCTATATTTTCTTCAGTGTACTTTATGGATTCAAGTGTGATATTGAGATCTTTAATCCATTTTGATCTGATTTTTGTGCATGATGTTAGACATATGTCCAAATTCATTTTTTACGTGTTGCTGCCCAGTTTTCCCAACACCACTTGTTGAAGAGGCTTTCCTTACTCCACTTTGGACTCTTTTACCTTTATCAAAAATTAAATGATCATGTGTTTGAGGATGGTGTCAGGATACTCAGTTCTATACCATAGGTCCACATGTCTGTTTTTATAGATGGATTGTCTTTAGCGCCATCTATTCTGGTATAAACCAGAATCCTACAGATACACTATTCCAGTTATTTTCAATTCATGTAAAAATTCAAATATTTAAATATTTAAAAAATTAAAAAATAAAATATATTAAAAATGAATTTCAGCAGTTAAAATTGAATTCCGGTGTGTGGATGCTTATCTTGCCCATGGTCAAACTAGGTTTCATTCTCATATGGTCCCCTGAGCACTGCCAGTCGTATTTTCTGAATGCAGATGCAGGAGTAACCTCAGCATTGCTGAGTGTGTACCCCCAAAAAAAATGAAATGCAGAATGGAAATGAGGTTGTTAAATTTTGTAAGAGTTGGCCACCCGATGGGGTGACTGATGGGAGCCTTGGAAGCGGACCTACCAAGGAAAACTCTGATATGAAAAGCAAGGGTTTTATTAATCGAGTTTACTAGGGCTCATGTGTCCAAACGGTCAGTGGCTAAGGCCCGGCCTTCCAGGAGATTTTTTTTTTTTTTTTTCAGGGGCGATTTTTTAAGGAATAATTTTCGGGATAACTATCCAAAGGTTTAAAATATTACATTTGTCTGGGGCGATACAATACTCTGCACTAGGTAACCATCACCCACCAGTCAGGTATGCTTACCAAATACAGAGGGGGGACATCAGACGCGACCTCCGGGAATGTTTGCCTTATAGCCCCCTGGAATTATTTGCTTAAGGCCCTCCTGCTGTGCTCTTGTCGAACTATCATTTTATCAGTTACTTTCCCTTGAGCCATTATTTTATCAGTTACCTCTGGCATTTTATCAGTTACCTCTGGTTTTGTCTTTGTGTTCTGTGGGTGAGGGGCCATTCTTTCAATTTATTGTTCCGTACCCATGGGATATCATATAATGAATTATCTGAGAAATAGACCAAAAAGCAGTTTACTAGTTTGCTAGCAACTGATTTTTCTTTCCAAATTTGTGAATCCCTTTTCAAACATTAAACTTTTTGTTGTAAATGGTATTTTATCAGCTTTCTTCAAAAACCTTTTCTCCTTCACTCTTGTTTGATGTATTTTCCCTTAGTATTCTCCCACTGTTTAATTTCCTTTGTGGTAAAAATGTTAACAGGTTAGACTCTCCTACAGGGAGACAAAATTTTAGGTGAATATAGTAAATATAATGACAAAAAGTCCATGATTTTGTAAAAGGGATGTTTTGTTTGACTTGGTCCATTTAGTTACAACTTCTGTGTGTTTGTTTTTATTATTTATTATTTTCATTTTGGTAGCCATATCCAGCAGTGCTAAAGGATTGTTTCTAGTTCTGTGCCCAGTGTTGTTGAAGGTCCCATAAAGGGGCGAGCAAGGGAGATTGACTCAAGAAGAGAGTGTTTCTGCCTGACCCACCTTGGCCACCATCACTTGGGAAATGCCTGTCCTAGGAAGGTATTGTGGGTCACTCACCTTTTCCTCACAGAAAAGCATTTCAGGAAGAGGCGAAATGGTGTTGATTGTTCTTACTGAAAATTTATTTAGCAAGATGTGAGAGGAGTGGGAGAAATGTGTGTTCAAGAGTAGAAATAAGCAAGGAAACAGCAAGTGAGTTACAAGTTCAGGAGAGGACATGGGCTTGACAATCAGGCTTCACATGGCTTTTAGGAAAAGCTTTTGTATAGTTCTTCCAGTGGGTTTTTTCTTGGTGTTATGCACACACACAAAATACATAAAAGTTAATCAGAGAAAAGCCTTGCACTGCTGATAGTCTCCTAATCTGTCTCTTGCACTGTTAATTACCTCTTATCTAATCTATAGAGACTTTAATAGCTTCTTTTCTGAAGAGTCAACCCTTCACAGGGAGGGCCCTTGAATTTTTGCATCTGGGTGGAGTCTCAGTCTTCCAAAGTACAGAGTTTGCATGTCAAAGAGACATTATCTTAATCCCCTTGGGCTACTCACACCCAGGGAAGTCTCTTCTTCAGGTTTCCTTATTTTTATTTCCCCAAATTAAATCTTACCTGGGCCCCCTTACCTCTCTGCCTACAGCACCCAGGAATCTCTCCTGGTGCTCTGTGTCCCAGGGTCTGTAGTCCTGGAGATTGAACCTGTGGTAGCCACATGGAAAGCAACTTCTGTTTAAGTGTCTGAACTAGTTGTTTCTTTCCAGCTTGTAGATTCAGGTTCTTATTACAAGGCCTGCACTAAGTGCTCGGAAACTTGGGGCCTCTCATAGTAGGGCTTGGGCTGTCATGGCTGCACCCATACTGGGGTTGTGGGCATGCGTATCTTGGATCGGATGCCTGCCCTCCCACTTTCCTCAGCTCGCTTACACTCTTAAATGTGACCATTCTAAACATTTTGTTTTATTTATTTATTTTGATCATTTTTTAAATTTAGGTACTAGGATTTGCATACACATTTAAAACTCAACAGCATTCACATTCTGCCTCATATAATTGTTCTAAATTTGTGCTTCCTCTTCCCATTCCTCATTAATGTGTATCACCTACTAAGCATCAAGGCATAAATCTGCTTACCTAAATACTGTGCTATCAGCATTATAGTCACACAACCTACAGACTGTGGTTCTGTGCTTGTAGCGACCTTCCCTCTCCATGGGCTGCTGTCTACTCTTTCTGTCCCCCTGTGTTAAGGGCCTCTTTCTCCTGCTTACAGTATTGGACTTGCTGCTTTCCTGGCTTCTGAGGCACTAATCTCATCATTCTTTAATCTGGTCTCCGAATTTCTTCTAATGTAATCTTGATAACATACAAATTGAATTATGTTACTGACTTTAAGAATTTTCTTTAGCTTAGCTTTATGTATAGCAGCACTTTCAGCTTCTATGTATACTCGTTTGTATGTTTTAGGGACTTCTCCACCTTCCTCTTGGGGCTCCTATGGCCAAATACTTCTGCTCCCTCTATGATTATCATTGCAGAATCTTTATTTTCTTATAGTTTATGAATTCTTCTAAATGGTCATAAAACTCTTTCTTCTATCCATGCCAGCAAACCCCAGCTCCTTTTACTTTAGAGCACCCAATTATTGTTACTCAGTTCATAATCCTACTAAGTCACAATGAATTATTCCCTTTGTTATAATAATGTATGTGTTGAACAGAACTCTTTGGAAAAATATGGTTGGAAGAAATATGGTTTATAAGTATTACCATAAGAGTATCTGTGGTTAGTATCATTGATAAATTATAAAATTATTTTATTAGTATTAATGTTTATATTTTATTCAGAGTACCACTGCACCATACCCACCACTAAAGTGCCAAGATCCTTCCAATCCTTTCCCTGGGAAAATTACACTCATTTTTATTTAATTTAAATTGGGACAGGCTCCAAGAGCCCTAAAGGTCATTTTTGATGATACTTGTCCAGCTGGACTGGCACTTCAGTTCCCGGTCCCGGGAATGCTGTGCTGCTTGGCCCTATGGTGCCAGCTCTCTTCTATGCCTGGCAGTGCTAGAGACCTCTGGGCCACATCTAGTGATACTTCAGAGATCCTGTGTGATGCTTTCATGAGTTGCATCTGAGTTAGGCTTGCTGTGGAGCTGGTACAATGCTTACAAGGATCCTTTTTAAATCCTGCAAATTTAGTCAGACATTACTGTGGTGTAGAGCTCATGGAAAAAAGTTTTTAGACGATAGTTTGAAGGATAAGAAGACCCACTTCAGGTGGTAAATGTCCCCACTGTCCAATGTCAGAGGAAGTTGTAAATATACACAATAGTTTGGAATAGTATGCGGGCGTAAGAAAAAATGAAATCATGCTTTTACTGCAGTGTCCGTAGAACTGTAGAACTGGAGGGTATTTGGTAAAATGAAGTGAGCCAAAGGGAAATGGTCAGATATCAGATAGTTTCACTCATATGGGTGTATAAAGAAACAAGACAAAGGAATAAGGGGAAAACCTTGATGGCAAAACCTGGGCTCTGGATTTAAAACTGAGGAAGCCAAGTAAAGAGGGGAGTGGGTGGGTGGGGCCAGTGAGGTAGACTTGATGTGACATAAGGACTCTGGTTGAGGGTTTAGGCACTTAGGTGGTGGTAACGGGATGGGCTGGAGGGATGCGAGGGGGACGAACCCTGAGACATCCGTGGGGGGAGGTTGACACTGGTGGATGTGGTGTCAGAACATTGTGCCCTAACAGTATTATCAACGTATTGGAAATCATGGTTCAGCAGTAAAAGTTAAAAGAGAAAAAGAACCTTTTATTGGAATGGCAGTTGGGAATTGGCAGAGAGAAATGTTTTTCAGGCATAGGAGTTTTAAGTCGAGTACTGCCTGTTCTCTAGTCCTCAGAGACTTTTCATCTCCAGAACTAATTTTGTTTCTGAATAAGTGAGTTCTTTTGAAGTTCAGACCAAGGAACGTTAGACAAGATCTGGATATATTCATTCTTTTTTGTTGAATCAACTGAAGTGCAGACGATATATGTGCAAAGGCACTTCTGTTACCAATTCGTTATATAAAATTCGTGAGAATTTCAAAATGTGGCTTTTAACTCATTTACTTATTTTGGTTTTGGGGCAACACTCAGTAATGCCAAGGAGTTACTCCTGGCAGAGCTTAGGGCACTGTGTAGCAGTGATCTGGGTCAGCCACAAGACAAACAAGCTATCTATGGTACTATTACTTTGGTCCTCTGTATTTATTTTAAAGCTGGGGTCTAAAATTTAAAATGGGTTCAAATATATGAAATGATTTTAGGTTCCTAAGCTGTTTGGTAGACTCCTTCATTTGCTCCCTATTTTATACCACCACTGACTTACCCCAGCACTTCTGAGCTCCCCAGGGCCCAGGAAACATGGCTTTGATGGATGCAGCACTCTCCTTGCCCACCACCAAGCCATCAGTCTGTTGCCACCTTCCCCAGTCTCGACCAGTGTGGCCCTTCTCACCTCTTCCCCAGCATCACTGATGAGGTGACTACAGTAGCTGTAGTGTTCCATCTGTGTGAGTCATGTTGGGGTTGATAGAAAGCAGCTCTGCAGAGCTGGGACCCTAGGCTTTTATTTCTTTCACTCCTAGCTGTTTCAGAGTTCATGTTCCTTCTCCTGCACTTGTCCCTCCCTCTCCCCCTCCTTTCCTGGGCTGTCTAAATTGGAATCTGTGCATCACTTTGGGTGACACCAAATCTGGCTTCACCAAGTGCTGGTGTCAACAGGAAGTACTCTGACAAACTGCCGCATAGGGCATGGTCTGATGTGAGAGGCTGTGTGGTCCTTGGGACTGAACTCAGAACCTTGCACATGCCAGTTCTCTGCTCACCTCACTGAGCTGACTTTCTGGTAGCCTCATTACCTTATTCCTTTCTGTTAATTTGTGCAAATACTATTCTATGGCATGGTATGGGGGTTAGGGTGCCATTCCAGCAAATGCTTGGGGGACAATATATGTGCTAGGGATTAAAGTAGGTCAGATGAAAGCTAAGCAAACACCTTAACACATTTACTATATCTCTAGCCCAGAAATTACTGTTTTTAAAGGATTCAGTGGCCTTTATTATTGATTACATTTCAAAGTTTCAAGTCAAAATAAATTTTAGGATTTTACGGCATAGATGAACTATTTAAGGAGAATAACAATAAATTTAGAAAAGGCATTCCTTTTCTGCTCACTTCACCATTTTCTCTACATTGGAAGTAGAAATATCATTACTAAAATGTTGAAATAAAGGGGCGGAGCGATAGCCCAGCTGGTAGGGCGTTTGCCTTACACGCAGCCGGCCTTTACTGGCCTGGGTTCGATCCCGGCATCCCATATGGTCCCCAAGCACCGCCAGGAGGGAATTCCTGAGCAAAGAGCCAGGAGTAACCCCTGAGCATCACTGGGTGTGACCCCCAAAAAAAAAATAAAAAAAAAATGTTGAAATAAAGACTTTATCTTTCTGGGGTTTTTTTTTTTTTTTTTTTTGGGTCACACCCGGCAATGCTCAGGGGTTACTCCTGGCTCTGCACTCAGGAATTACTCCTGGCGGTGCCCGGGGACCATATGGGAGATCGAACCCGGGCTGGCATGGGCTGACAGCGTGCAAGGCAAACGCCCTACCCGCTGGGCTGTTGCCCTGGCCCCCTATCTTTCTGTTTGTATTTGATTTGTTCTCGGCCACACCCAGTATTGCTCAGGGCTTGCCCTTGGCTCTGTGCTCAGGGAACCATATGTGGTGCCAGGGATTAAAGTGACTAAGCTGCATGCAAGGCAAACAGCTGACCTTTTTGCTGTTTTTCTAGCTCTCTTGGCCACAGGCTATTTCTTGGAGATGTGGCCCTTTAATAATCTCAGTATATGTCCAGTCAGTCCATCTTGACACCTAGGTAAGAAAGAGTGTAAAATTGAGTGGCTGTGATCCGGAGTTGGAAACAACCAGAGTGTATTTAACTCTTGTATATTAGTTGCGCTCCTTCCACTTCTTGATAAAATCGTTTTGGCAGCATGAAGTCCTATGTTGCTGGTTGTTGAGGACAGATGCTCTTTGGTGTCTTCTTCCAGGGAAGCGTGAGTTTTCTTCCTGGACACCTCATGTTGGCAGCCCAAAGAGGAGGAAGTTGTTTTTCATTGTTTTGTGGCCACCACTTTGAACTCACAGCACTGTTTTCAACACACTGTAGCTGCTGAGGAGGAAGGGGGCTGCTCTGTACGTACATGTTTAGTGAAGAAGGTGGCAGCAGTTCACGTGTGTTCCAGACTAAAGGAGATCGGGAAAATCTGGGCCGCCTCAGGTTTTGTCTTACACATTGCGCTTCTATTTCTTTTGACCCTCTGTTTCTCTGGTGAAAGTGGAGTGTGAATGATGCATTCAGCAGAATATTTAAAATCTTTTTTTTTTTTTTTCCTTTTTTTCCGGTGGGGCGGGAGGATCAAACCTTGTTTGCTTGGGCTGCTCTTGGCTCTGTGTGCAAAAGTCACTCTGGCTGTGCAAGGAAACTTATCAGTCTTGGGAGTATAAGGAAGGTGCCTGGATTCTTATTTCTCTTGCCCCCAAAACCTTTGTATCATAAATGTTTTAAGAATTTTAACAAATTGTAGAACAATATTTTATAGTTTAATAGTTTTCATGAACCTACACTTAAATCTGTTACAATTATAAACACTTGAGTAAGTGACTCATTTAGATACCGTGATGTACATGCAGTTTTTAAGCCACTTGTGATCCCATTGGGGACATTAGATTGGAAGTCCTTCAGTGAAGTGGGCTTATGCATACTGTTTTTAGCAGATCATAAAAGCTTTTTCTTGAGAAATTAGTACAGAAAGGCAAGATCTCGTTTGTGTGCCACAATTGTCCATAGCATAGTAACTGTAGATTTAGAGATGGCAAACTGAAATCATAGAATTCATATGAATCATGTGTGGTGAATGGTTTGTTAACTACTAACCCATGTTCTTAGACATGTCAGTCTTTAGTTTATTTTTATAACTTTTTTGGAAGGAAAATTTGGTTTAAATATATTAATTCATCTGCTTTTAGACAACTTCTTGAATTTGTATGGAACATAGAGACTTCGAGGAATATAAGAGACAGTTTTTTTTTTTTCCCTAAGGTTTCATTCGCGTTGCCTAATTATTTCGGACCATTTTAAAGTAAACTGTGGAGAATACGCTTTGGAAAGTTGTTGGATGATAGATATGGTCATAGTTTCTCACTAATATCCCTTTGGTTTTCCTAATGCCCATATATTTTTCTTGGGAGAGTACAGCTGTATTTGTTCTCTTGGGCTGGGATTTCTGAGCTGCTACCATCTACCATTAAGGTCTCCCTCTGGCTTTTTCATCAGAGATGGAGAGTTCTGGTTAGTTTGTTTCTTGTTGTTGATATGTGAGAGATTTTCCTAATGAGCATGAGTGTGCAAGTGTTTTTCTTGTTTCTTGACTATCCTTTTTTGGATTGACATATTAAGAATTATATATATATATAATATAATATATAAAATTCAGAGGATAGAAATTTCACTATATATATTTCAGAGGATAGAAATTTCACTATATATAAGAATAGATAATAGTGAATAGAAATTTTACTATATGTATATTCACTAAATTTCACTATATATATAAATTTCACTATATATGTAAATTTCACTATATATAGTGAAATTTCTATCCTCTGAAATATGATTTATTTCCAAAGTGGCATGCTTTGTGATTTCCTGAAGAAATATGTGTTTTCTGGTTTTAGCAGTGGAATTGGTATTAACTGTTATAACTAGAGCAAGTGAAAGCGTTAAGTAAAGCAGACACATTAAGTGTTAAAGGAGATGGAGAAGATCCTGGGCACCTAAGCAGACCTCTCTGGACATGCTGCTGATGCTATGACGGTCCTACGGAGAGGGCTCATGACTGGGCCTGGCGTGCTGCTGATGCTATGATGGTCCTATGGAGAGGGCTCATGACTGGGCCTGGACGTTGCTACTGATGCTATGATGGTCCTATGGAGAGGGCTCATGACCGGGCCTGGGCGTTGCTGCTGATGCTATGACGGTCCTATGGAGAGGGCTCATGACTGGGCTTGGACGCTGCTACTGATGCTATGGACGGCCCTATGGAGAGGGCTCATGACCGGGCCTGGACGTTGCTGCTGACGCTATGACGGTCCTATGGAGAGGGCTCATGACCGGGCCTGGGACGTTGCTGCTGATGCTATGGTGGTCCTATGGAGAGGGCTCGTGACCGGGCCTGGACGTTGCTGCCGATGCTATGATGGTCCTATGGGAGAGGGGCTCGTGACCGGGCCTGGACGTGCTACTGATGCTATGACGGCCCTATGGAGAGGGGCTCATGACCGGGCCTGGACGTGCTGCTGATGCTATGATGGTCCTATGGAGAGGGCTCATGACCGGGCCTGGACGTGCTGCTGATGCTATGACGGTCCTATGGAGAGGGCTCATGACCGGGCCTGGACGTGCTGCTGACGCTATGATGGTCCTATGGAGAGGGCTCGCGACCGGGCCTGGACGTGCTGCTGATGCTATGATGGTCCTATGGAGAGGGCTCATGACCGGGCTGCTGCTCTGAGAGGCGGCCTGCAAGTGGCACCTGTAGCATGCAGCGTGTGCTGGCTGGCGTGAGTTGGCTTGTTCGACCTTAGATCCTTAATCGCTGAGCTCTGTCTCTGCTTGCGGAATTAGCCTTGTGATTAAGTAGAAATGGTTTTCTAACTGCCCTGCCTTCCTTTGACTCCAACGGATATTCAATGAAGTAGTTCAAATCTGTTTGAATTACAACTCAGCTAGCATATGCATATGTAGTTTGAATTACTACTCAGCTAGCATATGCTGACCCTTTACTTGACTGCTTTCAGAAAGATGTTTTTACGTTTTTTTTTTTTTTTTTTTTTTTTTGGGTCACACCCGGCAATGCTCGGGGTTACCTCTGGCTTTACACTCAGGAATTACTCCTGGCGGTGCTCAGGGGATCATATGGGATGCCGGATTGAACCCTGATCGGCCGCGTGCTAGGCAAACACCCTACTGTTGTACTTCACTCTGGCCCCAAGATGTTTTTACATTTTATAATAAAAAGTAACACAAGATTGACTTAGCGATTAATTGGTCATCTCCCAAGAATTCAGAAATGACTTATTTAAGCTTTACCTTTTTTTTTTTTTTTTAGTACTTTTAGTATGTACTCCCTGGTGTGCAATATTGGCATGTGTTATAGATGTAAATGTGAGAAGATACAATATGTTTTTTGTGCTCTTAGATAACTCATAGCTATTTTACTTTTCTGTGTGTCTGGGTCTGTGTGTCTGTGTTTAAGAGACCAGCTTGAAACTCCTCGTGTAAGATCTTATGCCAAAAATGTTTTTTATAATTTTATAGATTTTATAATTTTAAATACTTTCTATGTATTTATTTCTATCACCTGCTACTTTTTCTTCTCTCTTTCTCCCTGTCCCCAGCCGCACACATTTTTTGATAGTGCTGGTGAATAAATCCAGAGCTTCACACATGCAAGTAATGTGCCTTACCACTAAGCTACAGCCCAGTATTCTTTCTTACTCTTGGAATGAAGGAAAACATAAGGATTATTTAACAAACAAGAAATAGATGGGAGAAATGAATTTTTGTTTTCCCTAAGAATAGCTTCATCTGTTTTGAAAGAGTATATCCAGTGCCCAAGGTCCTCACTTACCACAGACCAGAGCACACTGGGCCTATAGTACAGTGTTTAATATCTAACTTCAGTATGTTATATTTTCAGTGTACAAGTATTTCACTTTGTAGGTTTTGTTATTTCTAAATATTTTATGTTTAATTGCAAAATAGAAGATGGTTTTGGAAATTTCAGTTTTTAAAGGTAAAGTGTACCATAGTTTAAAGTTTATGGTGTTAGTATAGAAACCCACTGGGTCCCATCAGTGACCCGAAGTGCCCATGACCTACACTCTTACCCTCTGTCACCCTAGTCTGGTCTAGCTCTTTTGTAGTTCCCATCTTATTATTTTACGTGGTTGATCATATGTTTAGGGAGTAGAGGCAGCTTAATTCTTCATTATCTGATTTTGGTTGTTGTTGTTGCTTCTTCTCAGTAGAATCTTTTTTGTTCTATTATGCTTTTTGACTTTTTTGGGTGACACCCAGTGTGACCCAAAAGCGGCTCAGGGGTTACTCCTGACTCTGCACCCTGGAATTACTCCGCATGTTGCTCAGGGGACCATATGGGATGCTGGGGATTGAACCTGGGTCAGTGTATGTAAGGCAACTGTTCTTCTACCCACTGTACTATTGTTCCAATCCCAAGAATCTCCAGCACCATTGATTAGAAAGGTTAAAAACAGCCATGTATGCTCTTTTCCTTACTGTAGAAGGAGAAAAATTATTCCTGCTGATTTTACTCTAAGTGTAATGTTAATTGTAGCTTTTTATAAGTGTCCTTTATTAGGTTTAATATTGCCTTTTGGTTTTAAGAGTTTTGTAAGAGTTTCTTTATTGGTAATGGATGTATTTTATCAAGATCATACTAATTTTTCTGTTTTACTTTGTGATTGACACTGCTGCTTTTCATGAATTTATTTCTAAATGCTAAA